>PVLA01008120.1:0-93628 GCA_004027455.1 Hydrochoerus hydrochaeris
AGATGCTGTCATGAGAGAGAGAGAGAGAAGGAGAGAGGGAAAAACAAACAGAGACAGAGAGACAAGTGAGGAGAAGCTACAGCTCTGTAAAGGACCTCAATCCCATTCCCCAGTACCACAAATACAGACAGACAGACACACAGACAGACAGACAGACACACACACACACACACACACACACACACACACACACACACACGTGCACTTAACGTATCTAACCTACCAAGTCTCACAACCTGACCAGGAAGGACATGGTGGAGTATGGGGTACAGTACAAGCCGGTTCCCATCTTGATCACCGGTGGAGGACTGAAGGTTGAGGGGAGCCCCCACCCCCAGCATCCCAACACCCAACGCTACCGCACTGCATACCATTGTCCAAGAAAAGAACAAAATTTGAAAATCATAGTACAGTCTCTATTGAATGCCTATGGCTTGCACATTATTGTCACGTTGTACGGTCTTAAACTATCATAAAGCCAGGAATATCCATATTCAAATGTAATCTTTATTCTTAAAAAGAATAATAATAGTCACAGTGGAAAAAAAGCAAGAAACAGCAAGTTGACAGATAAACCTTCCAACCCAAGCTCAGTCTCCTAACTAACCTGACTTAGTAATTTCCCAATGCTTTTAGCATAATGAACAAAATTCTTAACAGGCTGCAAATTCCAGTGGCTTTGTGAGCTTCGTCAGCCTATTCTCTCCAACATCCATGCTCAAGACTCACGGCACCTTCCAGATCTCTAAGCACTAAAATACTGAATTTCCCTCCATCGCTGAATCTCTTGTCTTATAAACTTTTAGAGCATGGTGACTCTCAGCCAAACTTGTCAGCTCCTTGGAGCAAAACTCCCCGATTTTCATCATCTTCTATAAAGACAGATGTGCACAAGTAACCTACTTAGCTGATGAGCGAGTACAAAGATCCTGGGAAGAATTATACCATATGCCACTTTGATAATAAGTGGCAGCTATTTGAAAGAAGTTAGGGTTTACATTGCTTTCTAAGCCATTTTTATGCAATGTAACTAAATTGCCTTTTCCAAGAAATTGTACCCTCTATGCTGAAGGCTTATAAATGCTGCACATCCTTCTGAATGAATGACTCATGAATTAATATCAGTTTTCTCAAGATAATTGCATCCACCACCTGTCCCCAAGCCATCCTCTGGCCCTGCCTCCTGTCCACAGCATTGCTGAAGCATCTGTAGGGTTTCCTGCTGACAATTCAGATAAACACAGTGTAATCGGTGATACCAGTAGACCCGAAGGGTTCATTGAGAGAAACAGGGATAAGAAAATTCACTAACATCTGTATAAAATTAGCATTGGCCATATTAACTGTTATCATTTTGCTTTATAAAACAATAGAAAATACATTGCTAGCATGTTTTTGCTGAAAGCTTTTCTCACCTACTCAAAGCTAGAAATAAGTACCTCCAAGGTTTTAACAAATGAAAATAAAATACCTATGGTGAAATGCAGTTTAATTCCACTGCTGACTTCAGGCTATTGAGAAGATAAAGAGTTTTAGCTCTTCTGTAAATACTACTAGTGTAAATAAATAAGCAATATTTCCTTTTCTGTGAAAGCACTTTATCTCCAATTTGTCTACCAAACTCTATTCCTTGTAGAATAGCCAAATCTAAATTAGTTTTTGTTGAAATTCTCTTTCAGAATGCTTCATTCTTTGCATTCATAATATACCCTGTTGTTGGGATCATGTATTTGTTTCAAGTTCACATTAATACACCTCGATAGGGCTTGGTCTATTTTGTTTAATATGACTTTTTGTGGACCTAATGCAGTGTATTCCATCAAGCTCTGGACACTTGAGGAATATTTTTTCAGCAAGTAAGTAAATGAATCCAGGCAGTGAAATTGCACTTCTCTGTGAACCTTTGACAGAGTCACTGTGCCCTGCAAGGAAAGGCACTTCCTCCTCATTTCCAGCCCACTACTGCATTTGAATCACGAATGTTCCCAAAGGCCCATATTTCAAGGGTGTGTCTCAGTGAGGTGATAAGGAAGGTTCTAGAAACCCTTAAGAAGTAGGGCCACTCAGAGATTTTAGGTCATCAGGGACCTTGGCCTCAGAGGGCTCTGTGGAATACAGTATCTTCCTGCAGTCATGAGTACATGCCAGCTGCCAGGAAGTGAGCTGCCTCCTTCACTGTGAGTTCCCACAACAATGAGCTGACCTACCACAGGCCCAAGTGCAATGGGCCAACCAGCCATGGAACCTCTAAAACTAGAAGCCAGAGTAAACCTTTACTTCCTGTAATCTACTAGTCTCAAGTCTTTGTTATAGCAATGGAACCTGACAGACATGGGACACTGATTTACTACTTGTAGTATTATAGTTGTGCGTTTTGTCTTCTCTTTTAAGCACTAGGTTCATGGGTATAATTGTGACTTTTCCTTATCTCTCTTTGTATCCTTCATTCTAGAATAGAGGGTGTCCTCAGCAAATGTGTGCTGAGTCACACACAACCCACTACAGGTACACAACATATTCAAGGATATCTTGGCCATGTGTAAAACACCCCATTTTGAATACCAATCCATCAGAGTATTTAAATAACCATTATGACAGATTTACTTCTAGGCATTGCTTTGCTCATGGCCTCAATTTCTTTTGCAGTTCCTCTCCTGTAGCTTTGTATAATGTTATTTTAATTTAAGCTTTCACCAACATTCACGATGATGTACCAGGAATAAATTTTTTAAATCAGACTAATGGGTATTATTAAAATACAGGTTTAATGAGTATTTCCTGTGAAATTCAAATGAGATTTTGAGATTCATATGTGAGCCAAAGGCCTTCATTTTGAAAACAATCTTAAATTCATCTCCTGAGACACGATTTTCCCATTGAAATTATTTATCTTTTTGTTGTACAATATTTGGTTCCTTCTCATAACAAGTTGATTCAGTTATTCAGTATTTCATAAGAGACTCAACTCTTATGTTTTAAAGCCTCTATTATATATCAATTAGGGCTTCATTAACGTTTATATTACTGGAATATTTTGTTTTGAACAAATTAATGAATCTAATTTTGCCTCTAACTTAGGACAAGAAATGCATATGAAATTATGGATTTTCTTTTCAGTCATATATATTTCCAAGCATTTGAAATAATTCATGTGCCTCAAAGAACTCCTTCCAATGTTCCTTTAGAACTCAGATTTTGGCTTAATACTTGTCTATCTTTTTAGCTTGTAAAATTTCAGTAGAATTTAATTTAAAATTTTCAACTCAAATACCACAGTCCAGTGCAAAATTTATAGAAAAACATGAAAGTAAGGAATTATATACTGAATTTATTTCATAGCGAATACGACCTGTTGGTATAATTGACAGCCATCTTCCATTGCTAAGTGAACACAGACAGAGAACATGAATTCGACAGGTTTTGCTGCATCCCACATAAACCAGGAGGTGAAAACCGCTGTCCAAGCATCGCCCTCAAATGTGCCACCCAAACGCCGCCGTCACACGCATAATCTGTATTTGGCAAAGATAAAGACACAGAGAGGAGCCAACCTGGTCCACGATGTCGTTGACTTTGTCGCGTTCACAGTCCAGAATTACACGCCGTTCTTTTTTTAACTCCAGATCCTGGAAGAGCGAGCGGTAGGTCTCATCTTTCTTGTCATTGTTGATGTTCCCCACATTGATAGCTGTCACTTGCCACTTCTTCTCAGCTGCAGAATCCAGCACTGCTTGCAGTGTGGACAAGCCTATGAGGGTAAAGCAGAATGATGACTATCAGACAGCTCCTCCCCGGGGCCCACAGTTACCAAAGTGCGCACAGTCCGTGCTGATGTGCTTGCACAGTTGTGGGGATGTCGACCTTCCAAAAATAAAGCTATGATCTCATCAGTATCTGCTGATGTCTGCCTCCCATCAAAACTCATGATTTGAATACTATTGTTCTAACCAAAATGAGATGAAGGCATTATCTCTTTCTTTCAGCCCTGTCAGCTACGTTTTGGATACAGCTGAAGTGTGATGTATTTAATGTCTCCAGCTTAGGTGAAGTTAAAAGATTTCACAAGCATTTCTTCTTCTTATAGACTGGCAAAATTGTTGCCTTCTATGCCCATCTATCACTTGATAGTAATACCCTCAAGGAATTGAGTACATTTCAATGACAGGTGGCTCTGTGACCCATGACAATAAAGCCAATAATCTCCACGAGGCTATATACTATTTCCTCCTATTGATTTGGTTCTGCGGTTTTATTGCTTTTTTTTTTCCCTTCTGCAGCCTTCCATTTTATTACTGTCTGTCATCAGGACTGATCCACCGTGGTTGCAGTGTCTGCCAGCTCCGCCCTCTCTAGAACAGACATTTCGATTCGATTCCTATGTCCAAGATGATTTCACCACTTATTAGCAATCTCGCTTATAACAGACATGACTTCGAAATATTTTATCATCTTAAATTCTCCAAGTATTTTCTCATATTTAGGACCGAGATGCTTAAGAGCTACAGGATTTATTTCCTTATGAGTTCAAGTTGCAGGTTAGCACTGGAAAAACCAGTAATAAACTCATCTGTGTCACCACTTCCGCTAGGCACAATCGCATCAGGCTCTGTATCTGTATGAGAAACAGCAAGTCGAGGTTCCTGAAGACCTTCTGAAGTCAACATGTCACCCCCTGATTCCAGAAAGGCCTGCAGAGTTCTCAAAAGAACTGTGATTCTTTTATATTTCTAAAATGTATGATTTCCCTAATGGGATCCCGTCGTCTATTACCTAAAAACAAAATTTTATGTAAACCTCTTTACCACAAGAGATATATCATTTATAAATCTTGCCAGACACTACCTCAATTAGAAAAAAATTATTACAGTTATTATGGATTCAGTATTAGCCTAAGAGTTTATATGATGGTCTAGAAAACCATGAAGTCCTCCCCACCAGAGCTTCTATCAAGGAACAAAGGAGCCGACTTGGAGAGGTTCTCCTCAAATAAGGATAAAATTTTTGAAATATTAATTAGAATCAATGCAAAAGACTAAAAGACAGGAGATACTTTAAATATATGAAGCCATAATGAAACATAATTGTTAGACTATTTTAGAAGGTACGTGCTTGTCTTCAGTGGGTTGGAAACAGTTAATTGTTCTGACAGCTAAAGAAGGAAACAAACAACCACTGCTGATTCCTGAATAAACTACACCTTGGGTGACCATGAATTAAAGGTTGATCTTTTAATAAATACTCCAGCTAATTCCCAATGAACAAATGTAGATTTAGATTTATTAATATAAATAAATCTGTAATACCTGCTACACCAATGAATCAAGCAGTGATCATCAGGGGTTGCTCACAACACAAATGAAAGGCTACAGAGACCATTCCAGTCTCTAGATGAAGATATTCAACACAACCTGTGACCCTCTAAGGCCACCAATTTAAACCTGAACCGCATTCACCTTCCACTACCAATTGAAAAGAAGTATACTGCAGAGGTAACACCTTTAACACCAGGTCAAATAACACGGGACTGGTTCCTTGTCCTAAGTAACTGCGCAGAAAAAAGAGCTATAGAAGAAAAAGCAAAGTTACTCATCTCAGTCCCTGATAAAGCTGAGTTAAGGATGCTTGACCTAACTCAGGGGATACACTGGGACACGGTGGCGCACGCTGGGCACCCACGCACTTGGGCAGGCTAAAGGGAGACCATGAGTTCCAAAAGAGCCTGGGAGCTAACTCAGCAACTTCCAGAGACACTGATCCAAAATAGCAAGGTGCTGGGTGGAGATGCAACTCACAACTATGGCCCTGGGTTCCACTCCTACTACGACCAAAAAATAATGCTTAGGGGACTTCCTCCTATTCTAGCTATTATTTAAATATTTCATGTTTAAATGAACATGAAACATTACCTTGATTTCAAAATGCACAATTGAACAAAACACTGAAGTTCAAGCATATCCATTTTTTTGTTTTGACTTTCTTTGTAGAAAAATACAATTAGTTTCCTGTTCCTAATCTTGTAAAATAAAGATGTTGATAAACATGAATTTCTCAAGGGATAAGGTAAAAAGATTACATTTCTATTTTTTTTTAATGTTTGGAAATAAAGTCTAAATTTCTAAAACTATTCCAGAGCCCCTATGAGAGGCTACAGAGTTCTGTTCACTTTGGGTAAATTAAATACTTCCTCACTGTAATTCAGTTGCCTTCCTGTCTCCAGATCAGTCAGTAGAGGGAGGACATTCCCAGGGGGTGTGATCTTGTCTAATTAGTTCCACAGCTACCAATGTGCTTGAAAACAGCAGTCAAGTTCGTCCAACCTTCCTTCCAAGTAGGAAAGGAAACATCCGCGTTTCTAACCCTCTTCCATTCTCCGGGGCCTGGGCTTCCATTCTCTGGTCACTGTGCATCTCCCTTTGCCACCTTCTCAAGAATATTTACAAATCCCTCCACGATGTTTTCATGCACATTTCATCAGACAGCAATTCCAGGGCACCTCCTTCATCTTGTAATAAGTTATTATTTCATTTGTTTTTATTTAATTACAACATTTCCCACATGCCAAAATTTGAAGAAGTCATGCACTGACATTCTGTCGATGTTTGGACAGACATTAAAATGAAATATAAATGCAAATCCACTTATAAGCATTTAAACTTAATATTTACTGGCAATACATCCTGCTGAAGAATTTGGAGATGATACACAGTCAGAAAGGACAGAGATTTTAAATTTCTGACTTTCACACTTACTCATTTTAGGTGCTAGAAGTAACTTGCAGGTCATGCAGTCTCTGTTACTCAGACTCATGTCCTGTAAAAATGTCATCTATTTATTAAGAAACTGAACTGCTCAGGTAGTGCTGGGTCAGGTTTGATAGAACCTGAGTTTACTCAGAAGATGCTCAATAATATTAAATCACCTCCAAAGGAAAACCGGAAGTCACAATCCAATAGGTAACGTGAAGGTTACAGGCCACGGAGCTGTGGCTATGCCATTTTCTCTGCTTACTAACCCACAAGGCTCTTCTTCAGTAACAGTAACAGACTCTCTACTCCATGCACCTGACCTCCCCCCTCCTTATGACTATGTACAAGTTTTGTATGAAGTTTGATTTCTGTACAGTTAGTAATTTTTAAATGTGCATATTCTTAAAAGATGACTTTAATTTGTGTTGTGACCATGAAGGTGAAATTGTCCCAAATACATCAGAAATAACACAGAATCATGTCGATCTCCCACTGTCATACTCTAATTCCAAGAAAAACGCTGTTACTGGTGCCATGCTTGTTCCTTGTCCATGGAAATTAACGTGGAGACAGCTTCATGAACACGTTTATCAGAATGTAAATGGGTGCGGACCCTGAAAACTCCACTACATTGGCATTGTTTTACTTAAAGCTACCAGCAGTAGCATTACATAACTATAACAATCACACTATTGTATTGGGATACTCAGTTTTCTGATTTCTTATTACTGAATTTTGTAGAAAAAGAAAACTGTTAAGATACAGAATTGCTCATCTAAAAATAGAAATGAATTTTAAAATAGCATTTTCACCTAGTAAATATATTCAAAAGGTAGTTTGCTATAAAGTTTTCAAGAATATTATAAAAGCCTAAAGTTAAAAACTTACATCTATTGAATTTTCAGATGTGTTTATAAAGTCTAATGCTTCACTAATGGCCAGACTCCAATGGTACTAAATTGCCCTGATTCTCCATGTGCCTTATGCTACTGATGGCTCTCGCTCTGTAAGCCACTGATAAATGAATGATCTTGTAAAATTCAGAAGAATAGCCACAGTAAGTAACAGCTTCCTCCAGAACTGATGCAAATGACACTGAGGAAGTCACAGCTTTTGCACAGAGAGTGTCCTGGTGTTTATTTGCACATGAAAGGGCAAAATTTTAAATGACAACTGAGAAAAGGTGTGTTGCATCCATGCCATGTCTCTATTCTTAAAAATATTTTGTTCCATTTAAAATTGTCCGTGTTTAGTTAATATTCATGGTCACTAAATCCTGGCAGCAGAGCTGGCCCAGAATAGACCACACAGCATTCCTTCATCAGCTTCCTCCAGAAATGTGGTTTGGGAGCATTTTTGTTTTTTGTGCCATGTTTCCCTTAGAACTAAAACCAAAGTACCTTTCCTGCAGGTGACAATTCTTGCTTGAAATTAAAATCAAGACATAAAGATATTTTACCTATTGCCCATGAAATGTATTACTTTTTCTTGTTGGCACTAAACCAATAAATAAAAACCACATTTTAATTAAGGGCTTCTTCTGATATGCTACACATACAGCTAAAGATTAAAACTAGAGGGCCGGGGATTTAGCTCAGTGGCTTAAGCACCTGCCTGGCAAGCTCGAGGTCATGAGTTCGATCCCTGGTACCAAAATAATAATAATAATAATAATAATAATAATAATAATAAAACTAGAACATTCGGTGAGCTGACAAAGGTCACACACTGCTCTGCTGTTGAAGATGTGCTGAAACACTACCTCCTTATCTCTAAGGAGTTATAGGATGCATCACTTTGGGAGGATGAATCCTCAGTGCATCCTGAGGCTGCCCATGCCTGAGGGACACAGGACATCAGAAATCCTGAGGTCAACTAGCCTCAGACCACAGTCTCAGCACCCCTGCCACCAACACGTTTAGATTAATCAAAGATGCCTCTATCCGGAGGCCAGAGTGCCTTTGTTCACCAGTGGGATGCAGACTCTTCAACTTGTTGCCCTCACTGGACAGAAGGTCAGGAAGTGGGAATGATTTGATGGCAGCATGGGATGATTTCGCTCTTCATCTGCTTTACAATCTGGGCAGAATGTGAGCGGGCTTTTGATGTGTGGGTCCTATGGTATTTCCGTCCCCAAGAACATTCATTTATACATTTGGACATCATCATTCAAGAAGCCACTGACCTGATCCTGAGTCTCAGAAGAGGAAAGAAATAATATTGAACCCAAATGTCTAATGAAGGAGAAAGCAAAGGTGTCATATCGAGATCAGATCAAATAGTTTGAAATGGCGGCGTATAGAGATGTAAGTTGAGAGATGAACCCATGGAGTCTGTTTTTCAAAATATGGTTAAGATGAGTAAAGTGAACAACAGGTGCCTTCTCCAAGTCATAGAACTTTAAAGGAAGGAAGGGCCTCTCTGAAACAAGCATGAGAGAAATGGGCTGAGCCCAAAGGAAATAGAGCAGTTCACATGAACAATGTACGAGAGACTTTTTGAAAGGAGTATAAAGTCAAAACCATAAAAATTAAGTCATGACAGTAATAAGGAAAAACCAGAGAGCAATAATCCCATTTTCATGAGCCAAGTAAAACATTGCACAAAGGTCAAGTCTTTTGCCAGTATTTTGAGAGTCTTACACATTTATCTCTGAAAATAGTTTCATTGGAAAGGCCAGTGTAATATCTCCCACATTAAAACATCAGAAGCTCCTTGATAATACCTTGAAAATCTATTCATAAGGTCATTTGGCTTTAATATATCATTACTTAATATTATTATCATTCTAATGTTCTTTGCTCAATATGGATGCACTTGACTCAAATCAATTTGTATAATTTGATAATTGTAGATTATCTCATCACTCCAATTTCATTTAATTTTCCCAACGTGTTAATAAAGTCATTTAAAAACATCCCGGATCCTCTCTGGTAGTGCAGAAGTTCACTCATCCTCACCCTAATTCCATGGCTCCTGTCTCTCTCTGTTTCTCTTTTCACATGCCAGAGTTGGTCTTGGTTTTAAACCACCTGTTGTCTAGTGAATGTTCTCAAAAGCTCAGTTTTAAACAGAGGGAATAATGGTGAAGGTGACCGTGAGGTCTGTTCCAAAACTAAAAATGGTAACTTTAACCTTGGGAAATAGTAATGCCTAGATCTGATCCTTAGCTCCATCAAGGAAGATCCAGCTTCTAGTATCATCGCAAAATGCACAGATGGTTACATAATCCATCGATGGACTTTGCTCACAGACCACCACTCTGAAGGGCTGAAAATTGGGGTACAAATTGCACATCTAAGGTACTGACCTGCACCTGGCCATCGCCCTCCTCAGTTTACGGCCAGCCTGCACTGTAAACACTGCTCAGTCAGGTGACTAAGTCGGCCTGGGAAGACAGTGCAGGAAGCACTTCCTGGCTGACAGAAGCAACACCACCATTAATCACGAGCTGACTGAGTCCTAGCAAGGAACCTAAGACCTCGCTTTGTGAGGGAGAGCAGCGAGAAAGCCGTAACTGAGGAAGTGACACATAAACCAGATGTCAGGGAGGCACGAGAACTTGAGCTATGCTGCAGGTATGTGAGGAGAGAACGTGGCCATCTGACCGAGAGAAAGGGCAAATGGATTGAGCCTGCGTAAGTGAGACAGCAGAACACACCAGAGAATTTAGCAGGATCCAGGCCTCAGGAAGACTTAGATCCATGCTAAGAAATCTTTCTTTCATCCTATCATTTGTGAACCCACCGAAGTGCTTTAAGAAAGGGAGTAAAATTGTCAAAGGAAATCAAACGATAGCTCTGGCTGCCTGGTCCCAAATTGGTTAAAGCAAGCCACGTGTAGCGTGGGAGAGATGGAGGACTGGACACGGGCGTTTCAGGGGCGGGCGAGGGTGACAGGAAAGAGAGGCCACTAGCAATAAAACGCATGCGGTGACAGAAACCACGTCAGCAAGGTGTGAGGGTTAACGAGACATTAAAATATACCCAGGTGCCAAGCTAGCTCCAACCAAGTGAAATAACAAATGAACTTTAAGAAGCAATGAGTAGAAGGGGCCCGGAGACAGGGGGAGAGAGGGGGGTGGGGAGAGGGGGACGGTAAGGAGAATTCAGGCGCCTTGAGTGTTTACACCTACTTCCTCGGGTGCGAACAGGCACCACAAACACCTGCTATGAAAAAAAACATGAAAGAGCAGTTAGCAAGAGTGAAGGCTAAAAGTAACTCCACGGACTCAGCTTTATAAGCTCCGCTATCACATTAGTAAGAAGTATGCTTCGGAACCATCCAGCGCATTGGGATCCATACTTACTGTCAACCTTTCTGTTCCGTTTTTCAGCCCCTGTGGGACAGCAGAGCACTCTCCTCTCACAGCTGACAGGGAAGCTGTTGACACAGCAGTTTCTCCCCAGCTGCAGAGCACTGACGGGCACTTCCCTGGCACTGCTGCCAGGGGTGGCAGGACAGGGCAGAGGGCAGATACCTAGCTGGAGCTCTCCTGAGTCCGCCTCAGGCATCCAAAGACTACAAACCGATCAATGGGGAGCTGATAGGGCTGGCTCTCTTCCTGTCTGCCCTTGTAGGTAACAAGGCACCCTCCTTGGGCAAAGCAGCTTTCTGCATTCCATGTGTACCTTCCAGTATTCCAGGGAGCAAGCCGCTAAAGGACACCAGTGTGGGACTCAGCTGCACTGGGACAGTGGTACCTGGCTTGTGGATATTCTCTCCGGGAACATTCCCAGAAAATGTTTCTTACCAGGCACAGGCCTTACAGATTCCCAGGAATGGTTAAGATTGCCCAGGCTTCCCTGGCATGAAAGTCAAGTAAATGAGCTCCTTTTAACTTCCTAACAAGAAATGAGACAATCATCAGGGAGAAGCTCCCCTGGTAAAGTTGAGTGCGATGCATCAAGTCAGTGTGCTACTCAAAAGTATCTCATCGTAAACAACCCTGTGGAATTGCATCGGACAGACTGGCCTGGTATCAGACACTGTGTCTGACTTACACCACACAAAGGTTAATCACAAGCAAGCCCGCGACTTCTCCACAACTTGGAGATCTTATTTTCACACAAGAGTCATAATGATAGTGTCTGCACCCAGCAATGTATAATAACTAAGTCACTGGAAACATTCTTGTCCGTGTGTCTATGTGAGTTTCACACAAGCCACTTCATTCTCCTTGGGCTAGAAATGTTATCATACAGTTCTCATGGCCGATGTCAGAAATTTCTTTTTGTATTATAACTGAACATCTGGGCGTTGGAATAATGAACTATCTCTGTAAATTGCACACACACTTTTTTTGTTGTGTTATTTACTCTCAATATATTGCCCAGTTTTCAAACTGCATTATTCATTTGCACAACCAAATTAAACCAAGTGATCCTTGGGCTTTGGTACACATTTAGAATTTTGTAAATCCCTCTAAATGCTGAACGCAAGTGTTGAATTTTGGCCCGTCACAAAACTTTTGGCCTGCCTGTCACTCACCCCTGTCGCTGTCATAGAGGTATGCAAACTTGTCCCACTGGTAGTACTCGATCAAGCTCAGCAGTGCTCCTTTGAGGTCGGGTCTCATCTGAATGACGAACGGGTGTGTGCCATCTGTCGGGAAGCTGGGAGTGATGAAGGAGACGTGCAGGGTCCCGCAGAAGGACGTGATGGTATTGACAGATTTCTTGTCATAAAACCCAAAAATCGCATAGACGCCTCTTGAAAACTGGGAACAGACTGGAACAAAGGGAAAAACAGAAAAGATACATCACTGAAATTTGCATATGATCACATAGATTTGTGTGAAACATTATCCTTTACATAAAATACAAAATCATTAATAGATTGAGGGAAACCCAGAATTCATCTTAAGGATCCATTAAAGCTTATGAGCACTTATTTACTTAGCACTATTGAAGGAATTCACAGAATTGCAGACCATAAAATGTTATAATTCTGGCTACAAGAAAATGCTTACATTATGGCTTAACAAGCTGCAAAAGCAGAAACATATTTTGGGGCAGGCACATAAAAATGTACAAGAAAAAATCATTAGTTATAAGAACAAAGTGTAGTTTCCTAAGATTTATACACATTCATAAGAGCTCATTCCCTACAATATCTGATTCCTTTAAAAGCTCTATTGTATTTCCGAGGTTTTATATTAAGTCAGTGTGCTTACTGAAGAGTTCTGATGCTGCCCAAACTCTCTTGGAGAAGAGCCCAGTACCTCACTTGCATCATAGACACCAAAAAGAGGCATTAGTACGTCATTCAGTCATTCAGCAGCCATGTAGCTTTCAATGAAGTTCAGAATTCCCAGTATTCACCTTCCCACAGACCTAACTTACTCTGTATCTTCCAATGCATAAGGAAGAATATGAGCAAAAATTTTGACTAGAGAGTCCCATTTTTAACAGAAGAATAATATGAAATTCAAGATTCCCCACTCATGACACACACTTTCCTCTCTGCCAGGGGATCCAGTTCAGTGCATGGCATCTGGCACTACCCTCTCCTTCTCCTTTCCTCAAGACCAACCCGTGGCAAAATCCTGGTCAGTGTGATACACAAACACACTCAAATGTGCTCCACATTCTCTTCTAACCATCCCAGCCACCCTAGTTCACCAACAGGAGACACTTACATTACTTGAAATGTGCCTGCTATATGCTGTAATATACTAACTCATTTCTCTTCAATGATAGCTCTTGAGGTAGAAACTATTATTTGCAAATCACTGATAAGAAAATTGCAAGGAGATGAAGTGACTTATGCAAGTTACACAGCTAGTAAGTGATAGATTGCACCTTAAAATATAGGCATTCAATTTCTGCACTCAAACGAATGGATCATACTTTACTTAAAAAGAAAACTAGACTAGTGGTGCATCTACCCAACTGCTGGACTGTCATTTCTCCTCAATTTATTGTCCTTTCATTCAGTTCTTCAAAAGGATGATCATTTTTCAGAATGACTTTCTGAAAGGTAAAATGTGATATTCTGTATTTCCATCTTGTCTTTCTGTTTCTGTCTCTCTGTCTCTCCTTCTCTGTCTCTTTCTCTCTCAGAAGTCAAAGATATTAAGACCAAGACTGTCTCCTCCAAAGCTCTACAGAAACCATAACCCTAAAGCCACTAGCCCAAGTCAATTCGATGGCTCTGAATAAATAAATGGCTGCTATTTTTCCACTTTGGGGAATCATTTCAAGCAAAGAATAGAAATCAGCTATCCAGTAAAACAGTGTAACAACCCACAACATAATGCCAACCATCTTACTACTACTGGAGAGACAAGACCAATACTAACATTTCATTTTATTTCCTTCACAAAAACATTCATAGAAAAATAGATTTTCTTTATGAATAAAAATATTACTAAATATATGCAGATTCTAATTACCAATCTGACAATCAAGAAATAAACAGCAATAGTTTCTAGTAACTTTGTACATGAACGAATAGAAGTCAAGGTTCACTATTTCCTTGGATGGTCCTTTTCATAAGAGACTTCCATTTCCACATTCTCTGATAATCAACTTTTGTCACTGTGGGAGAAGTTTCTGGAATGTGGAGGCCATCTCTGTGGGACATCAAGTGTCACGTCATCGGTCAGCATCATTATTCTGCAGGGTGGGCTGGTGGAGTTTAGACCAAACTAGCTGTATTTTCACATCAGTTTTACACCCTAACACAATGCCATAACAAGTTGAGAGCACTGTCACTGACTCATCTTTTCTTCTTTCCTTTGTGCAGAGGTTGGAAATAACCTGTATTTTCTGGCTCTGTCCATTAATGACATATGTGCCAAAGTTTTTCATAGGTGAAACCCTTCTAGGGGATCCCTGCCATGATTCTTGCTTTATACAGGAACACAGATATTACTTAGATCTTAAATTTGCTCCGGTTTTTGTGAAACATTACATCTAAAATGATGAAAATGTGACACATGAAAAGGGAGAATTGCTCTATGATTCTCGAGTCTACTTTTTTTCATTTCCTGGAAAGTGCTGACACATCATGCACAGACTATAGTAATATCACACAGTATGATTTATTAGCAAAACTTCTTCTCATCATAAATGAAGACAGTTCTACGACAGAAACACCGGCCTCAACATCAGCAGAACGCGTGATGGCAGGTGGCACTGCTGGAGCTCACAGATGAGCCCATGAGAAGCCATCTTCTCATTTCCCACTTGTTTTAGGGTCTGGCATGAGGTGCCAAGGGACCTCTTATTATTGTGAGCATCTGGAAATACTGGTTTTCGGCCAACAACAAACACAAAGCGCACGCCCTCCAGAAGAAATTACAACTCATTCCCCTCAGCAGGCCCTCATTTTCCAGGCTACTCGGCTGCTTCTCCAATGACCATTATCTCACAGCCTGGACCTTTCTCTCCCTCATCCGTGGTCCCCCAGAGCCCTCGCACCTCATTCTTTAGGTCTCTGTGGCATGGACACAATTGCCCCTTGGCCTATAGTGGCTGTTTTTCTGGGTATTTCTTTCCCAACTTTTGTTTTTAATCACATATGTGACTAACTGCCATTTTGTCAACATTGTTCATTTCCCTCACTTTCCTTAGGCCAGTCACTGCCACTGCCTCCAAGCGTGATACAAATGGCACTGATATTAATAACCAGGGATCAGAGAGTGCTGAGGAGCTCGAGTGTCCAGCCTCCCGGGAGCATCCATGAACAGCGCATGCTTACCACACAGACAGCCCAGATAGCCCTCCTCTCGCTGCCCCACCCGACAGCACAGATACAGGAGCCTCTTCACAGGGTACCCAGAAAATCAGCTTCTCTGCTTTAGAATTATTCCTCACTTGATTAAAAATGAAGTTACTCCTCTCATATTCACTTTTGCCCTACTCCCCAGTGATGGCTTCAAAATGCAAGCCAATTTCCCTCTAATTTCAATCCATCTTTGAAAGAGGGAAGGTTTACGACCACTGAGAATATCCAAAACATTGGGTAAGAAACTCTGAAAAATAATTGCAAAGATGAATTTCTAAAATGAGTTAGGCAGTACCAGACTCCTACAAACAGCTGTCACTGCAGGTAGAGAAAAGAACAGAAAATCTGTCCCCCACCCCAACTTCCTGGCCATATAATTATACTGCCAAACAGTATCATAAGACTCTGAAATGATTAGGCTGATTAATATTAGAATTGCATTGATGACTTTAAATTCAAACCTGATTGCAAGGAAGTTGGTAAGATGCACTGAGCTCTACTAGAATTAAATATTTAATATCAACTTTGAGAACTCAGCAAAGGCGAGTCCTTCTACAAGACACTTTAGGTCAAGCAGCAGAAATGATAATCTCCCTGGTGTAAGCAAATTGCTGATTATTTCATTTTTTATTATAAGCCCAGATGGTATCAGCCAATAACAGTGCTGATGGTGCATCCAATGCGTCTTTTTCTGTTGGGTTGTTCTGCTCATTGGTGCTGCTAATGTAGCAGACACGACACAGTCTGGAGAACTTTGCACGGTGATTTAGTAGAAAGGAAAAAAATGTGGGCATAATTTTTTTTATTTTACATATTTCATATTTATAAGTCACCATTCATTTCAACAAAACAGCACAGGTCACTTATAAGCAGAAATTCCCCTTTCCCCTTTGCAAGGTGAAGAGTCTGGTGAAAGTGACAGCCTTGCGGATCACGGACCTCAAACTATGACCACAGGGCAAAGCTGCGTCTTACGTTCATCACTAAGCTGACGTGATTCCTCGTGTATGTGCCCAATTTGCTGCTGAAATTTCCATGGCACTGGCTAATGATGATCTCTTAGTCATTAAATCCAATAACCTCTTTCTTGGGTTTTAACTTTCTTAATTTTCCCTGAATCTACTGGTCAAAACTTTGAGTAATGTTCTGTCTCTCTCTCTTTACTAACCTTGTTCTCTTCTAATTCCTCCTCTACACTGACACCAACTAAAACCCTGCCATCTTGGTACATTTACTCTCCCCCTGATTAGCTTTTACAGCCACAACATCTTTTCTGTTTCTCAAATGTGTGAGAATCCTCCAGCATTTTGTCTCCCAATTGTTTTGTCTTCTTGCATTTTACATGTTAATGGTTTCTTCCCTTTCAGCGAGGTCGGATTCCAATTTTATGCACATTTTTCATCCTCTTCCACATCACCTCTTGTAACCTCTTTTACCAAAAAAATACATACTGCAAACAGTCTATGTGGAGGGCTTCTCTTTAGGGGATAGAGAATGACACAGCAAACCAGACACACCACACATTCTTGGCATCAATGGCCTAACTCCCATCTCCCTCAGCTATCTCCAAAAAGAAAACTTCCAGCTAATTCCGTGAAAGCAAAAAGACAAAACTAAAATTTTTATCCTGACAAACCATTATTTTGCGGTTTTTTTTTTCTTTTCCTATTCATCACATTATAACTATTGCAACTATTTGTACTCAGTAGCTCAGGATAATGAATTTACTGCTCTTCCTTGGCCTATTCATGCTCTCCATTGCCAGGCTCATTTTATTCTCCTTCATTCACATCAAGTTACTCAAGAAATTTTAAGAACCTACTATGCTCTGCTCTAGATACTGAGCGAGCAATACCAATACGCACGGCAGGTACATTCCCTACTTACAGAGAGCACAGAATTACTCTGGGAACTTTACCTCTATCTCCATCACCCTTTTCTCTCTGCTTCTGATGGGCCAAGCTACATCCCACCTCACCACTCTCCTTTCAATTTCCCCTCTTACCAACTTCCCAAAACACACCATATAAATTCATTTTCCAAGGACCTATCTTGTAATCTTTTTCTCATCTGCCTTTATGGTCTGTATTTCAGTGACCTCCTGCCCCTCCGCAAGGTCAAACTCAACTTTCTGTTCAATTGTTTCTCCAGCTTCCATCATCATGCAAGTTGCTTATTTTTAATGCCCTGTTATTTACTAAGAAAATGATTACTATAAATTTGTCATACATTATTAATTTGGCAGTAAAGTATTCCCACCAAAATTTTGCATTGATTTCCTCATTACCATAATTTTTATTAAAATCCTCAGTTCTTCCAAACTCTCAAGAATGACCCATCTTGAATAAAAAGAAGCAAGAGAAATTCATGAAAAAACCTCTGTTTTATAAATTCTAAAAACGTATAATTTTATCCTCCATTTAAGTACTGTGGGGAAGTTGTTTTGCATTCAAGGATCTTAGGAGGTGCCACCTCAGGTTTGGAAGGCCAGAACTAAGAGCCTAAAAGTGAAAACATCTGAAATAGGGTTTCCATTTTGTCCGTCGAGTTGGGCCCTACTGGACAACTTCTCTTCTTCCTCTCTTCTCAGCATATTCATCTGTAAAGCAGCACACTCGCATGACCTCCTGTCTCCCTTACTTTTCTCTCATTGCTGAGACAAAATACCCAACACCCAAAATTAAGGAAGAAAAAGTTTCTTTAGCTCACTGTTTGTGGAGGTTTCAGTCCATAATCAGCTGGCTCCAAGGCAGGGTGGCACCGCACGGGGGCAGCACTTCACGACAGCAGCCAGCAAAAGCAGCCAGAGCTTATATTATACACAGGCCAAAGCATGTGCAGCACTCACAAAATCTCTGTGCTTGCTCTTGCACAGAATGAGGATATTTACAAAGTAAGGATCCTGGCTCCCTGCTGAGTCTCTGAGTTAAACTTCTAAGCTGCTCAAGTTGACACAGTGTATCAACCATTAACACCCAGCCTCTTTATCTTGGGGTGGGAAGCCCTAGTTAAGGAGAGCAGAGGCTGGTGAGCACTGCTGACAGCCTGAAAGCCCCTGACTTTATCTTCCACCCTCACCACCCCCACTTTAGTCTGTGTGGTATGAACTATTAATCATTCACCAGGCTTTTGCTCATATTTTCCTCTAGCTTAACATTTGCTAGGAAACAAGTGCTCTCAGGCTAAAATCGAGCCCATCTTTCAGGCTGAAGAACCCTAAGAACCAAGCCTGACTTCTTCCCTTGTTTCATCTCCAGCATGCAAACTGTGGCCAAATACTGCCTGCCCACCTTCCCGACTGTGGCTCTCCACCCCGCTGACACTGCCTGGATAGAGCCCTTAAACATTCATTGATTGAACTGCTGCGAGGGCCTCCTTCGTAATCTATCTCTTCTGCATCAGGGCTGCTGTTGCCCTCCTGAGGAGGTCCCTCAGTGTCTTCCTCTGCTCAGAGAATGGGACATGCAGAGGCCAGCGCTCAGTTGTGGTCCCACTCACTCCCCATTCCAAAGCCATGTGTCTGCCTATTTGTTGTATGATTGTCTAGTCTGACTGTTAGACTCTGAGTGAATTGAAAGCAGAAAATGAAGCACCAATTATCTACATATCTGTCCATCATCTATCATCTATCTGTCTGTGCCTAACAGGTACTTAGCACACAAGAAGTAAGCGATAAAAGCCACGTAAGAAAGAAGTCATCAGCTGGCCCATGAAAGGCACCCTGCTACCATCTCAGAACAGGGCTGCCCACTCCTGCTCTGCCTTTCCTCACCAAGGGCCTGGATTACTCCGTGTGTGTGCATGCGTGTGGCGTGTGTGTGTGTGTGTGTGTGCGTGTGTGATCACCTGGAGGACAGGAACTAGGGTAGCAACAGAATAAGAGCTACTCGATCAGAAGCCCAGCTCCGTCTTTCCTTTCAGGGCAACCTATTGGGGAGCCATGGATTGTAAGCCTCAATTTTTTAATCTACTGAATGGAGACACTGATTTCTATCCTGTCTGCCTTACATGAGTGATTTGATAGAAAAACAATACACAGGAAAGTGCTTGAGAAAACATAAATTGTTAATTGAAGTTTCCATTGACAAAAATCCAAACATAGTAATTCTTATATTCTCTACAAATTTAAATTAGAAACTTTTATAAGCCTGGGATCATATATTTGCTGAATAAATATATACTCAGAACCAAGGGTTAATGTAAGCATAAAACAGGTCCTTGTGATAAAATTTCATTTACTGAGATATTTATGTGATCTTCTCATAACTGCATTTCCTCTTTTACTGTCATTCTACAAAACAGTGAGCTTAATTTAAAATTGTCAATCAAATTAATTAGGATTTTTTTTTTGAGTTCTTATTTCCCCAGGCCTGGGGGCCTGAATCCAGGGTCTTTCCCTGACCTATATCCTCAGTTCTTTCAGGTTTTTAATTTGATTTCAGTCACTAAGTTTCCCAAACTGGACTTGACCTTAGAATTGTCCAGCCTCAGCCTTCAGAGTGCTGGAGTCAGGTCAATTAGTCTCATAATAAAAATAAAATCATAATTACTCCACGACAACAGTCTTTGTGATTATACTAAGATATTACCATGTGGAGAAGTTAGTACCAAGAGAGATGTAGCCACCAGCCTATAACCCACTGGATTCGGGACACAATCAGAGATGTCCCTGATGATGGAATCTGTCTTGGACACATGTGGATAACATTTCATAACATCCAAATATCCACCCAAATTCCCCAAAGGCATGATTTTTCATTCATATATTTCAAATGAACTCTGCAAGTTTTAAATTTTGTCATGAGCAAAATGTATCCCTTTACACAGAGACTTGTAACGCATGGGGCAGATCATGTCAGTTGTCCACGCAAAAGCTTGGAGTGTGTTAAGAATAGAATGGTGATTCCATTATTCTTGGAAAATGTAGGTCAATGAGACATTCTGTTCTTACTACAAAATGGAGTTAAACTACCTCTTTTCCATTAATAGGGTTATTTTTAATCTTTCTGTAGATGCTGAAGACCTTTTATTCCGCTGATGTGGGCAGGTCAGCCTCTTCTGCAAAACTCCCGTCTCCAAAGCCCTGCACTTTGGTCTGCTCGCTCCCCGCCCCAGCCCCCACTGCTCCCGATGCAGACACTCAGCATAAAGCTATTGAATGCAGCACCACATAATTCAAAAAATAACGAAGCTAAATGAGAGGAATGTCAAACACATGCTCTAGGAGCATTTCCTATAGAGTGTCTTGCTGGTGGTTTTCCCCACGGCCATGCCACACATCTTTAAGGTGATGATAAGTCATTTCTTTGCCACATTATCACTCAGTCACTGAAGACTATGAAGTTATAATAACACATTTTTCTTTCTCACTCACAAATACCTGCCCTTCCTGACCTTCGAGTTACATTGAGTGGGGCAAGATGGCGTAAGTTGATGGGTGTTGCCCATATTATACACTGCTTTAAAAATCTGTAACATTTACTTTAGTTTCACTCATCACCCCAGGTAGCAGGCAGGAGTAGAACCAGCCGTGACAGGCAATAGCTTTCATATGAGTTTTAATGATGGGTTCTGGACATATAAACACAGGAAAATTACCACGGCTTACGTAAAATGCTATTTCACAAGAGACAGCCCATTTTTCAGTCTTGGGACATGCATTTCCTTGTCCTGCATATGCACAGTTTTGTCCTCTGAAAATTTTTGTTCGCCTGAAGCTCTGTGGTAGTTCAGGGCATGCCACGTCCGGGTGCCATGGAGGCTGAATGGGTTTCTGCAGCCCTGGCACCAAATCCGGCTGTGACACCAGCAGCTGCGTGCTCCTGGCAAGTTGCAGATTCCAAAGGTCTCGGTGCCCTCAAAGGACCCATTGAGCTCAAATGTGAGCCTGAACGGCTGAGCATCCAGGAGAAGGATCCCGGCACACGGCGGGCAGTGCACACTTATCATGCAATGTACACTTCCTCACGTGGCACGGTGTGAGACACGACACATCTTCGGGGTCAAACTCCTCCACGGTCAGCAGGCAGTGTTGCCGGCTCCTGCATTTCCTTTTTCTTAACTTTGTATTTCTTCTCTTCTGTTTCCCCTTGTCCTGTTTCTCCCTAAATTATTTTTGCTTCCTCTTTATTATGACCACTCTCAGCCTTAGTGCTTCAAAACTGTCTAATTTCATATATGCCAGTAATTAGAATGCACAAACTGAACCATTACACTCTTACCAAGTGTAGATTAGATGGGATTTCCGTCCAAATCAATATTTTTGTATTTATAACTGGTTTACTTTTCAAAGATTAATCAAAAAGATATCTAACGATTTATACTAAAAATTGCTTTTCTTTGACTGACACAGATGCAGGCAGAACCCCACGCTTTGTTGCTTGGCTGTCTGCAAACCCAGGGTGTCACCCTCTTGCTGGCTGGTGGCTCAAAGGCTTTCTGAAGCTGTCACACAGGACTGCTCAGCTGGGAAGGTCCTGTACGGGCCACAGTCTTTATTAACCCACAGAAATTTACTTTTAAAATGAAGAGCTTATTGAATGTCACCAAATGAAAAATTATGTAAATGTATGAAACGTCCCGCACAATTAGCATCCATCCCTAAATTGCTGAGGAATCGGAGGACCTGGCTCAGGGGATTCACACACACGGGGGCATTAAATCCTGTTGACATGGTGATGTGGCGTTTGCTGAGGGGCTCTGACATGTGGCTGGCTGTACATTGTGCTAAGGCCCAGCCGGCTTCCCTGTATCACCCCCTCCAACAGGAGGAACAACGTGCTTCTCCTACTTTGAGAAATGTCTATTCACATAATTTTCTCCTTTTCAGTAGATTTTTGTTGCTGTAGAAATGGTCTTTTTTTTTTGTTTTGTTTGGGTTTTTTTTTTGTTGTTTGTTCTAGTTCCTTGTGTATTCTGGGTATTTATCCTCTACCAGAATAGTTGACAAATACTTTCTGCTATTTTACAGCTTGTCTTCCCAAGCTGTTGATTGCTTCTTCGTGTTGCAGACAATTTTCATTTGATATTCCCAAGGCTCTAGGTTTCTGAAGGTTGGTGCCTGCTCCTTCTTATATGTGGAAGCCCAAATAGTTGAACTAAAAGTAGAAAATGGTGAATAATGGCAAGAAAGAGGGGAAGGCTGGATATTCATGCCACAATGCAGTCACTTCGCTGCCCAAATGCGTGCAGCAATCCATATTCCCATCCAAAAGGAAAAAAAGGTACAGTGTATTCTCCTTCTTTGCTATTCTTCATTAATAGTAGATATCTTTATCCCTTTAATTACTACTAACCTAATGACTAAAAATGGCACTTTATTTTTGTCTAGAGACTAAAATATTAAATTTTTGCGCCCTCACCATATTGGGCTTTATTCTTAATGCTTGTCATGTATTAATTACTTTAAAATTATAATGCTTTAAAACCAACATGGGTCTTAATACTATCCATAAAACAACTGGAAAGGGATTGAGCAATTTTGTAGGGTAACACTTGTGGGAAGTGGTGAGTGAGTGTAAAACCTTGGTTCCACTCTCTGGATATTATTCTTTAAATGGTTGTGTAATTTTTTTACTGGTAAATAGGAAAATAAGAATTTTCAAAATTATTAGTAGAAAATTCATTTATTTTATACTTCCCTGAACTGTCTGCATTGGTATTTTATATACAATTTCAGTACATACTGCCATTTAAATCCTCATTTCTAATACACTTTATATATAAATCTCTTTTTTCTCATGTCTTGTTTTCAAATGACATTGATAACCAAATGCTTAATATTTAATATTAAGAATTAATCCTTCAAATTGTGTGTTTTGTGTATTAAGAATTTCTCATGTTAATATTTTGAAATCATTCTATTTGGTTTCATAATTATACTTTTAGCAATTTTTCAAATATTAATATTGGGTTTGAGGGCATATTGACATTCAATTTTTCAACCAATTAAGTTTGATTTCAGTTTGTTTTAGTACAACCTTTATCATAAGATAAATTTCAATATGCTCTTGAGCCCGTTTCTGTAATACAAGTGTCTGAATTACTACCGTTATATATTTCTGGAATAACTATTGTTCTCAGTGTCCTGTCTTGCATGTTGTTTCATTTTTTGTTGTTGGTGGTGTTTCCAGTTTGGGGTAAGACTATACCACAAATTATTTTGTAAAAAATAATATTTACAGCATTAACTTTATCAGCAATCTGTACCAACTCAGAATTTGGTATCTCGGCTGTTTTGTACTACTACTTGCACATTTACTAGGTTTATTCTTTGCTACTTTTCCTGTCCCATATTGGTTACTTTTTATAATGTAGATTTTCTACTTTAGATATTGCTAATCTCTAGGAAAGCCATGTATTTTCAAATGATAATTTCATACCTAGAGATTTTAGGAAATTCTATCATAAATTCTATGAGCTAGTTGATTAATTCTGGTTAATTTCTGCATGAAAAAGTCATTATTTTTGTTAGCACTTTATTTAAGTCACCTTTGGATCTTACTATTTGAAAAATCACTTCTAACTATCATATTTCTACTATATGGTTCAAAGAAATAAGTTGTAAAATATACCATTAATACAGAATCCATGCAATGAAACTGAGTGAGAATTTGAATAATTGTCCGGTGCATTTGATCAGTGTATGTAATTAAAATATTTTACAAGCCCATAATTCATTCTTTCCCATAACAGATTGGTTTTGTAAAAGTCCATATATTATATGAATAATTGTTTCAGCTTTCTACTTTATTGTACCATATGGTCAGCAGAGAATAAGAAATGGAAGAAAATTTAATGTAGGTTTCATAATATCAATATTTGGTTATTATCAATATGGTTCCATAGTTATTTATATCCTATTTGCACTATAACATCATAGCTGGAATAAGGTTAAGCCAAATATATATATATATATATATATATATATATATATATATATATATATATATATATATGTATTCCAGCAATGATTCCAGGATTCCAGGTGGAACAAAACTGCAGAGAGAGGAAAAGTAATGCAGGAAACCTCAACACCTAGGAAAGGGAAAACTCAAAAACTCCATAGAAAATTATATCACAACAGCTGTTTAATTTCTCTGCAAAACAAAACAAAGGGAAAAGGAAACGAGAAAATACCAGGTAACTATGCGGGAAAATATTAATGCCACGTGTCCTATGCTCGTATCATCAATTATCTCAGCTGTCTGTGACCCTGAAACAAAAAGGCAGAGATGAGTTCAGTTAAAGGCTTTGCTTCAAAAGTAACTAAACGGATTTCCTGTAGCAGACAGGTAATTTTGTTTGTAAATCAGAGTCACTTGCAGAGTAGGCGGTTTTAAGGCATCTGGGGTCACTGTAGCTGGTGAGAGCGTAAAGCAGGGAAACCTCCATGCTGAAGTCTGATCTATTCGGTTGGCTCCCTGCCCTCCGCCATGGCCTCCACACGGTTGCAGTTCCCTGAGAGGCGGTGTGAGAACACACAGTTCAGGAGAACCACAGCTTCTGAGAAAATTTCTCCAAAGCTCAAACAATATATTCAGATTGTAAAATTTCCCAGAGCAAAGTTAGGGCACAAGGATGACAGTAGTACTCTGATCAGCAAGAACCAAACAAAATAAGACTAAACCAAAACAAAGAAAACTAAGGCACACTTCTGCATGAGTGCATGAATATAATCCTACCCTAGTCCTTTGAAATAGATGCTTCTAAGGAAATGTGAAAAAAGCAGTGAGAAAACCTACCTCAGATGGCATTTTATGAAAGCTCACTTTGTAGAATGTCATGTCAGCATACAGTAAGCAAGGGCAAACATTATCATGTGTACCTATGACTTTCTTTTACACAACACATATACCTGCAAAAAATTATTAAGCAAAATGGACCAAATTCAGTCTTACAGTAGACTGTTAGGACTTTGATAAATTATTTCAGGAATTATACAATATTTTCATAAAATGAAATTTCTCTTAGAATAAAGTTGTATAATGTATGACATATTATTGTGTCTGTGTTGTATGACCAGAATCTCCACATTAACTGAATGCAATAAAAAATTTGCTTTAGCAAGTAGGATAGTGATTGTGGTATCTAGATGGACATTATTCTGTATAGTAATAACCATGACACTTATATAAAAAATATGAACCAAGACTTTTAAGGGCTTGCATATTTCAAGTAATTCATCCTTTCCAATATTTAACATACAAAAATATTGAATGTGCTACTCAATACAACTAGGCAATGGAGTTAGAATTTAAACCCAGACCATCTGGAAATAGCTAGAAAATGTCACACAAACAAATCTGGAAAACTTATTTCAATTAAAAAAAGAAATGAATTCCAGAGGAGTGATATATACTAAGTCATACAGCCACAAAAGAATAATCTCTCTGGCCTTCTATTTAAAATTATTTCTATGCACATCGTTAGAATAGAGACCTAACGTGTGTGTGGTGTGCACACTCACATTTGTATGCCACCCTTTTTTATGTTTCCAAATAGCTACATAATACAATTAGAAATATGATCTATATAGATTTGTAATTTGTAGAGTCCATCTCCACTGGGACTTTTTGGTTAATGTATAACAGAAAACAGTTCTAGAGTAACATGTTAAATGAAGGTTAGTATTTACATAAAGTTACTTAAGGCACCTGAAGAATCATGAATTTTACTAATATATTCTCATTCCTATCTCTGTATCCAGTACAAAATAAAGTAGGATATAGTGCGAAGCTGAGTAATATAACCCCAAACTGCACAGCAGATACTCGAGCACAGTCTTACGATATCTTTTGACAGTTATAACATGTAATTTAATTTTCCTAAACAGAAAATCTGGGGAGCACTGATAAACTCATAGAATTCTATTTGCTTTCACTAATGATCAAATGCTAAACCTAAACTCTCTTTTTATTATATAATCTCATTATTTTATGTCCAGGTTATTCTGCAAAACTTTCAAGGGATAAAATTAAATTACACTGTTGAAAAAGAGTTCACATTCAGGTTGGCCTTTTATCTTTGTCGCAGTTTTAGAACATTCGTAACCAGAATTCTTTGATTATAAACCGAACTATCTCTGCTTTCTCAGCATGGGTACTGCAAAGATCTAATTTTCTTTCTGCTGTTTCCCACCTGGTCAGCAGTAGAACTGCAGAGAATGGGACATTCCAGAAGCAAACGCACTTTTTTAAAGGGAGCAAAAGGCCTTTCAACATTTTAGCTTCAAATAAGCAATATTCACTTTTACTACTGCTTCTGCTCAGTGGTCTGGTTTTCTTTCAACATACCCTAAATATCTAATCAAAACTGAAAGAGTCCCATAATCCTCAAGGCAGCCAAAAATTCTGTACTACAAAAGGTGAATCTTCCTGCAAAAACACTGAATATCGAGCTATATTAAAATGTCCGTAATATCACTATGAGTTGAAACAACCATACGTGTGAATACAGACTGAGAGAACATTTCTCATGTTTCTAATAGTTGAATCGCTTACTAAGTGAGAAAACCATTAGCCCAATTCTCCTGAATTTTGAAGAGCTCATACCAAATATATAAGGCAGGGACGGGCACATAGCTGAGGCATGGTCTGCATACAAAGGGTCGGGGTTCAAACCCCAGAGTCAAAAACACAACAAGAAACTTAAATGAAATTAATAAATAATAATGTAAAGTATAAACAGAACAATTTTGATATTCCTAAAAGAATCACGTAGTGTAGAAAATAGAGAAGTGCACTGAAGCCAGACTGCACAGTACCCACCACGGCTCCAGATGATTCATGCTTTTGGTACTCAGAGGTCTCACTTGCCAAGCACTAGGTGGACAGCCACACAGCTGTCCTGTGGAGGTCGGAGGACCACTTACCAGAGATCGTCAAAAAATAAAGTTACGGTACAAACAAAACTAGGTTGAAAGAGAAAAATAAAGCAGTAAAGAAGCATTTCATATATAGTAAGAACATAAAACTTGTAAACTGACTTGGATTTGGCAGGTCATCAGGGGAACGAGGACAGGGACAGTCCCCAACGTGACACGCAGGATGAGGCAGACAGGAGATGGCACACAGGCCAGGCAAGAAGTAGGGAAAGTTTTCCCAACAGCTGGTTTTGCTCTAGGTGGAAAAGTCACCCCAGAAAACTCATAATGATGGCCAGAAAAACTGATTATGTTTTCATTGCCAACAAACATTGATTATGTTTGTTGGTAAAATTCAAGCCTGGAAATTAATTGAAAGTAATTTTGAATCGAGCTCCATAATCACTAACCAGAAGCAATAAATACATATTCTCTTGCAAACAAAATGTAGCCCTAATCCAGACCCCTTAGGCTTCCAACAGATTAGTGAAATCTAAATGAACTCCAAATCTTAAAAGAAAGATACAAAGCCCCAAATAAATCTGCTCCTAAAAAAACAAAAAAATTGGCAGCAGGGGTCAACAGAGATGAAAGAACAGTAAAGTCACATTTCATATGTATAATGTAAAATAAGTATTTTAAGTATTTAAAAGATAAACAAAAGGAGATGTTGAAAATATAAGCAAGAAGTAAGAAGCTATAAAATATTCCACTGAAACTGAGAGAAAAACATTCCAGAAAAATAATCAGTATAACTCTTAAAAATCCAGCAGGTAGATCCCACATTAGATGACAACATGAGAATTGTAAGGTGGACTTTTCCCAAAGGATCACCCAGCTCCTGTAAGCCAGCAAAGAGATGGATCCCATGAGATGCCTAACAGGAGGTATCTCAGCAGACAATGGGTGGACTAAGAGACAGGCAGTGTTTAAGAATATGGCTTTAATTTTCTTAAAATTGATGAAAAGTTATGTTTCAAATATTGAAAAGTGTAATACAATGAACTGACTCTCACATAGCCTACGCTGGATGCAGTGGAGGACATCGCAGGAAAGAGGTGAGCAGAAGAATCAGAGGAAAGCTGCTACCCCTGCGAGCAGCGTGAGGTGTGAGGGCCCCAGAGAGGTCAGCCCCGCGGGGACCCAAGCCCTTCAAAACAGGTGGAGAAAGGGACTTCAGCCTGCAGTCATGGCGGGGTTTGCTGAGACGCAACATAAAACCGGACTACTAACATTGGACCCAACAGTCAAGTCTAATATGTGTCCAGAAAAAATAAAAAGAGCATTGAAAGATAGTATGAAAGACTTAAACAGATGTGCCATTTTTGTGAGTGGGAAGACTCAGTATCATAAAGATTTCAAGTCTTTAAAGTCCTTTAGAGCAAGAGCTGGCAGCGATTAAGTGCTTACACTGTGTCAATACTGGTCTAACTTATTCAACTCTCAAAGTGACAATTTAAGAATGAACCACCATGTAAGTTCCATAATTTTTCACCATCTCAGTGAGTAATAGATGAGGAAAGAAGTTGGCCATGATCCTGGAAGAAAGAATATCTAAGAAGATTTTATAAATACTTTTATGATAAATGGCAAAAAATATAAAAGTGATTCATTTCAAAATATCACCTTTTAAGTCACAAATGCACACAGTGAAAAGTATTACTGGAAATACTAGCTGTTTGAGCATATCACATAATATTGTGAAAAAAGATGTAAGAATAATATCTACCTTGCATACTTCTACAGATTAAAAGAAATAGTACTTGAAAGTAATTGAGGAAGGTATGATACATTACGAGAGCCAGATACAGCTTGGTTATTCTAGTTTTAAAGCCCAGAAGACAGTATGAAAATTATTATACATCCAAAATTGAGCAGACACGGATTCAAAGCCCGATGACTGCCACTGAGCAGGTGTGTATACTCACTCAGCTATCGCACACTGTACGCCTCACTTCCCGCAGGTATAATGTTCAAGCGCTTTCAACAAGGGCTCCAACACCCAACTGAAACAGTGTCAGCAAACCAGAGGCACAGTGCTGAGGCAATTTCCATAAAGAAAAAGAGCACTGGATTAAGAAGAGCAGAGTACTTTTAGCAGGTGGACCAGTGCAATACGTAATACCTGGAGACATACACAGACACGTACACACAAGCATCGCCCACGCACAAGGCACTTTACGATTAAGTACAGAAAAGGTCTTCATTTAGTGGTTTCTGGGGTAATCAACCACCAGGAAAAAAACAATTTTACATGCGCTACAAAGAAAGACTAAAAATAAAAACTTTTTAGATATATCACTGTGATATGACCTTTTCAGTCTTTCTGGGAAAATACCCAGGAGGGGAAGAGCTGGATTGAATGGGGCTTCCAATCCTAGTCTTCTGAGAATTCTCCATATGGATTTCCATAGTGGCTGCACCAGTCTACATTCCCACCAACAGTGGAGCAGTGTTCCTTTTTCCCCACAGCCTCGCCAACATTTGTTATCAGTTGTTTTCTTGATGGCAGCTATTCTTTCTGGGGTAAGGTGGAATCTCAATGTTGTTTTAATTTGTATTTCTTGAATGACCAGTGAGGGTGAACATTTCTTCATGTATTTATTTTCCATTTGTATATCTTCCTCTGAGATCTGTATGTTCATCTCAGATGCCCATCTTTGGAGAGGGTCTTTGAATTTGGGGGGGCTTGATGTTTTTCAGTTCTTTGTATGTTCTGGATATAAGTCATTTATCTGAGGGGTTGCTGGCTAAAATTCTTTCCCACTCTGTGGGTTTTCCTTTCATTCTATTGTTGATTTCTTTTGAAGTGCAGAAACTTTTCAATAATATGAGATCCCAGTTCTTGACTCTTTGAAGTGTTTCCCATGCAGTTTGCCTGAATTCTCTGCCTACCCCTATGTCTCCAAGACTTCTACCTACCTTGTTTTCCAGTAGATTTAGTATTTCTGTTATAATATTTAGGTCTTTGATCCATTTGTTCATAGCAGCACAATTTGTAATAGCTAAATCATGGAAACAACTAAGATGCCCATCAACTGCAGAGTGGATGAAAAAGATGCAGTATTTTTATACAATGGAATATTACTCAACTACAAAAAGGGTGATTTTGAAGTAAATGGAGACTATCTTCATAAGTGAAATAAATATGAATCATATTTATAAACATCACATTGTGTCTCTAGTGTAAAAAGAAATAAGAACTATAGGAGTAATAAAACCCAAAATGTGTAATTGCTATTGTAAAAAAGAGAGGAAAAGAAAGTGCTCTAAAGAATATAATTGTGTGTATGTTTAAGTGTATAGGATTAATAACCATATTACTAAGTTTTTGTTGGGTCATTGAGCAGAACTGTTTGCAGTCTCACTGCTTGAATGTCCACCTTGTATGCTTTAATTTTGTAACCTGAACAATTGTTTCTAAGACGACAATATGTAATTTATTAACTAGTGATTTCTTACTGTTTATTTTTTTGAAATTATGTATTATTTCTACCCTTTATCCATTTTGTTTTTTTTCTCTTTAAGTAAAATTTAAAAAAAATGTTTTAGAGGAAATTATGCAATCTTTGTGAACTAAAGAGAGAAAAAAATTTCTCAAGCAAGACAATCAAAAAAATAATAATAAAGAAAAATATTTGTAAAGACAACTATTGCAACACATTTTATAAAAATCTATGTGGCAAAGTCACTCTGAATAAAAGAGAAAGGCAAACCATAATACAGACCAAAATATTGGTATCCAATGTAAGTGAAAATAGAACAGAATTCCAGTTATATAAAGAACTATAAACTACCAAAAAAGACAACCCAATTAAAATGAAGAATGACACTGAACAAATATAAAAAGTGGGACTCAAAAGTTTCATGAAAACTACAAAGATGTTCAGTCATGCTGAAAATCACAGAAATTCTCATTTACAGGAATCAAGGGAATTCTCATGCACAAATAGTCAAAAGTGAAAAGTGTGATAATGCCAAGAATAGATAACCTGTGAAAGACAGAACTCACACACCGATTACACACACATGGCATGACATAGCTGTTTTGGAGAACAAATTAGCATGAGGCTATAGGCTTAGAGAGGTAAGGATCAGCAGTAAGTTCCTCCTTTGATATAGGCCCTGAAATAATTAGAAATGTGCACAAGAAGACATGTGCAATGACATTCATACCTGCATTGTTCATGATACCAAAGAACCAAGACACAATTCTCCACACACTGATATATCCAATGGAGTAATACATGGTAGTTAAACTGGTGTTCTAAAGCTATCAATATAGATGTTCAGGGATCTCGAACAGAGAGCACTCAGAAAAAAACCAAGTAACATGGAAAGACAGTTTTCTCACATGAGGAAAATCACATACTGCTTTTTAAATGACACACAAGAAGCTGGTGGTAGAGCTCTGTGATGGAAAACTTGGTAGCACATACAAGGCCCTGGGTTCTATCCCCAGTGCAAAAAACAGAACAAACAAAATACGATTAGTTCAAATGTAATGAGACTTGTAGAACTAGGAGTAAAATCACATGAGATGCTAGCTGTCTGGAGGCATAAACCTTACTGGAGTCTTTGTTTCTTTGTTTGCTTTTCTCTTTTCTGTGCTAGAGGTTGAGGTAAGGGCCACCCCTATGCTAAGCCAGGGCTGCACTCAGTAGTATGTTACTTTTCAAATGGGAGCTCAGCACAGGGACATTTGCTATAAAAGCTGCACACCTGCCTCTAGTCTTAAACGTTTAATAAAATGACTTTCATGAGTAATGGATGGCTCAGAGATCAAATCTTCTGAAAAGTCAGGTGAAAGTTACTGAGGGTCAGACACAGAAGGGAAACCAAATCTTCTCAAATATAACTGCAAAGCTCTGCCAGCCAGGAGAGTTTCATGTCACTCACAATGTCCTAATTAGCTTTTTTAGTTCTCAAGAAAGTAACAGGCTATGTGAAAAGCTAGACGTTGACCATTTATTAGGTCCCTGACTGACCCAGCCTCCTTTTCACACTGAATCAACTGATCTCAAACTTGCACCTCCGTAGAATTATAAATTATTTTTACTGAGTAAAATTCTGGGTCACTCCATGTGAAAAGAGTCAAGACAATCAAAGTTAAAGTGCTCATGTATTATAGAAAGCCGAGGCCTACTTTTCTTTAGAAATCTGCTTTTTACTAAATGTTAATGTATTTATATTTGACAAATAAAATGTTATGCTGAGACTATAAAATGAAAACATTGCCCAAAACCAGGAGAGGATTTCAGCTGTTTAAGACCCAAGATTCTATCCCTACCACCACAAAAAATTAAACACATTAAAGAATTACCATCACGATCCAAGAATGAAAATTAATTTAAAAAATAGAATTGACAAATCTTTTTACTGCTGGAAAAATTCATGTCTAATACTTACATGATTTTATTATAAAATTGAAAGGTAACAGAACAAATCAAACCCAAATTTTACATATGAAATTTGGCTGATTTTCTCAAGAGTACTAGTGAGCATGTTAATTTGCTTTAAAGTGAATTCTAAGAATTTTTAAAATGAAAGGTGAAAGCAAAAAACAAATGGGAAAATTAGCATATTTATGCGACATAAAATTCAGACAATAGAAAACACTAGAATACAGTAAACAGAGTAAAGACACTAGAAAGTTTTATTTCCATATTAAAACTGACAAAATCATAATTCACACAGCCACTGAATATAGAAGGATTAAATGGATTTTTTCCTCATTGGGGTTTTAATTTAAACTAAATAGGCATTGATACATTTATAATTCCCATATTGTAAATAATTTAGTACTTAAAAATACCACATTAATCAAGATAATTTCTTTTGTTTTCATCATGTTAATTATAGGTCTGATAATGTAGGGCAGATTATTCAGTGAGAAAATTTTCTTTTCTGAGATAAAACTTGGTCCCCTCATTCAGATATGTCTGATGAGCTCAAACTTTCTCTCTCTCTGTCTCTCTTTCTGTCTCTCTGCCTCTTTCTGTCTCTCTCTGTCTCTCTCTCCATCCCTCCCTCTGTTTGGTACTGGAGGTCAAACCCAGGGCCTTTGCCCTGAGCTACATCCCTGGTCCTTTTTAAGTCTGTGACAGTCTCACAAGGGTTGCCAGCCTTTCTGTTCACCTAGCTCAGCCTCCTAGGTTGCTGGGCCTGTAAGCATGTACCACCACTGCAAGCGCTACAAAATTAAAACCAAATCAGGACTCCAATTCTTTAAGCAACTCTTATTAAAAGCATAAGAAAACTTTTATGTACAAAAAAATACAGGAAGTCTGGGTATAGACATTTCAACACTCTAAAAACTTCACAAATAAAAAATGAAATCTGCAATTTTAAAGACACTGATTTTTAAGCAGTGCTTCTTTGATCGATCTAGGAGGTTGTAGAAGAGCGTACAAAGGCACACAGGCAAAACGCCCATGAATGAAGGAAGGGGTGGCCCAGTTTGCCTGGTGTCTTTCTGGAGGACCCATGCATTCTCTTGAAGGTCAGCTCTCTTGCATAGTCTCTGGGCCCAGGGCACAAAGGCGAGGTAAACTTTGCAGAGATAAGGTGAGTAGGGTTCCTACATGGCTACATGCAGTGGCAGCAACTGAGATTTAGTTTTGGATTCTTGTCAATTTTCAGCCATACATTTTCTGGCCAAAGCAGAGCCCCCCCAAAAAGCAAAGCTTCCAAACTGACACAGAAACAACCTCATTCTCACCCAAACCTTCGGTCCAAAGGGCAAATCACAGAGGATCGCCTCTTCGTCTCCCTCTTCCTCCTCCATGTGCATCAGGTCACCTTGAACCAGCTTCCTGGGCCCTGACAAATCCATGCCAGCACTGCTTCGCACTTTCCTGCATCCTCAAACTTTTCCTAATTTCCTATTGCCCAAGCCTCGTCACTGTATTAAAATGTCTTATTTCTGAATAAGCCCTCTTCTAGCATCTTCTAAGCTTCCTGGTCCCTACTGCCTGTCAACACGGGTTTTATAACACACAGCATGCCTGCCCCATAACGTGTCTGCCTCTTCCATTTTTGCTTTCAACACTGACTTCAGGTTTGGCCGAGTGACTCAGGGCTCCAACCATTTGGTCCCAGCTTCAGGCCAGAGTAGTGGACAGGGACCAGAGGACCATCAGAGTCTGTTTGAGGTGTCTGGGGAAATGGCCAATGGAAAGCTGCTACTGGACACTGAAAAGGTAGAAACACATAACATTTGTGAAAACAATGGGCAAAACCTCGCCTGGCACAAAGCTGGAGGCTGTGAACACGCACTTAGTGAACTTGTGAATCGGGTTAAGGCCCTTTGAGGCAGGATACAAAAAGTGCTAGTTTGTATGTTTCCAGCGCTTACGAGAAGGTGGGAGAAAGCTGTGACAGTGATGGATTCAGTTCACAAACTGTGTGTTGTAGTCATGGGTTATACAGAGAACAATTAGCATATGGACATGGAGTTTACAATATTATTTTTATAATGTCACCCAAGCTTAATACAAGAAAATGCAGGAAATCTATCTACAACGCTAAAGATAGAATATTTAGCCAAAGGACCTGAATCCCACAGCAATGTCCCACATGAGTCCAGATAAAGACCCAGTGCTCACGACAATGCCTCCCATGAGTCCAACTGGAGGTCTAGAGCCCACAAGAATGACTCACGCCAGTCTCTTTTACGGATCCATGCCAGGAAGACCCAAAGGTCAGCGGTGGAAGCCAGAAAGTCTATGCCAGCAGGGTGAAGGAGCTGTGCTGGTGGGTTGAGGGTTTTATGCTGGAGCTGAGAAGTCACACTCACAACAGAGACCAGGGCTGTCCTGAAAAGCACCACAGCCATCCTCAGGGATACGGAGGCCCCGAGCTCCTCCAACAACAAGCACAGTCGAGTACATGCCAGGAAGCCAGCGTGACAAGTTCATCCTGGAGACCAAGCAGCACACGTCTTCCTCTCCAGAGCCAGGAAGCAATGCTGGATGTGAGGACCACAGCTCCTCCAGGAGAACCATTGGCTCAAACAGCAACATGTAGAGGAACCCACAACGCTTCATGTTCTAATGCATTAACGCACTAACATGAATAGCTTCTCCTTCTCCTCATCTCTATTTATGCTGGCAACTTTCCTCAGGTGGAACATCTACACTCAGCTCCCTGCTGAATGTAATCCAGCTGGCATTAAGTTGACCACTAGTTTTCAATCCATAACACTGTGTTTAGAGGAAGGGATGGATCAGGATATGCTGAGTTGCAAAATAAAGCACGTTACATTTCCAGGACCTTCCCTGCTCAAAGTGAGAAATGGCCTTGCAGGAAGTCTGAATCAGAGAGTTACTACAGGGCTGAGGGCTTGGGGCGAGCTTTTGTCCAGCACACAAACAGCTTCCAGTCCAAGCCCTGGTGGAGACAGGGAGGGTCCTGTTGGAACAAAACTCCTCTCCTCCTCTTTAAGCTTTCAGAAGATAAAAGGCTTGCCTGAGTAAACCCTGGTTTAGACCAAAAGGCTTTCAAGAACATTAAGGACATTGTCATCACAAAGAAATTTGTAGAAAGAAAAAGATCCTGTTCAAAACCTTGTCAGATCTGGCTGTGGAAACACAGCATGAAGGCCAGGTAGTGTCATATAAAGTCCACGAAAATTTTAAGATGAAAATTTTCAAAGCACATCAGCTTGGAACTAAAATATACACAAACAATTCAAAACAAATTTCCTGCGGAAATAAAGAAGCTGAGAAAACCACTCACCTACTAACACAGCTCATTTCTTATTGAAAACAACGCCCAAGAGCCCAAACAGCCCAGCAGGAGATGAGGGAACTGTCTTAGCAGGAAAGGTGGCCTAAGAAAGGAGTCCCTACCCTGGAGCTGGGACCGCTGGCTTCACCAGTGCTGGACCAGGGACTTCTGGTTGTGCGAACTGAATTATCACTCTGAATTATTTGCCTTCCACCATTTAAGAAGAGGAGGAACAAAGGGGAAACATAAGCTATTTTTTTTCATTGACAGTTCTCTGGATCAAGAGCAGATTTTCCCTCAAACCCAGAGATGAGACCACAGATTCAAGCTTGGTGCTATGCGTGGGCAAGACTTTGAGGGTGTTAGAAAGGTGTGGTCATATATTATGTCTGAATTATCACAGCCAGAGGGCACACAGTATTGGACATTTCCTCTAATGAATCAAAACAAACCATGTGGCCTGCTACTTACACCTGTATACAATCTCCTTTTTCCTAGACTTAGGGAAAGTCATAAGACTTAGTCAATGAGTGAGCAAAAGCATGACAAGTACTTGCACATGGATCCTTTGCCTTTGTGGAACAGTGTGAAAAAGCCCAGTCTAGCTCAGCCTTCTTGGCATGCATGCACATGCACACACATGCACACACATGCACACACATGCACACGCATGAAGAGAGAGACCTAGCCACCCTGAGAGCCTAGGAGATACCAGCCCGGGCAACGGTACCACCCCTGCACAACCATGTAAGATAAAAGGGTGGCTGTTTTAGGAGGGGACCCTATGCGGTGACAGACCCTATGTGGTGACAGATCCTATGTGGTGACAGATAATTGACACCAGCACCTCCTTTTCCTCTGTTATTGACAATCTGAGCTCTTCCAAGGGGCCCTGAAGCCCTCCCGTTGGGGGTCACTGTGCATCCTGCTCGCACTCAGAGGGGTCCCGTGGGGTCCCCTCTCCCTTGCTCTTCTGCGGCAGCCTCCTGTCCCTGGATGCCTCACCACTCAGAGGCTGCATGTCCGGGCATTCTGACACTTGTAGACACAGCCACAGCTTCTGCCAAATGACAGCCCAAATGTTCTCTTCAATCCAAGGGCTTACATGGTTTTAAGAAGGAAGGTGTCAGCAATGAAATCTCAGTGATGAGACCAGGCACTATGCTATTCTGAATTTGTCAGTAATGATTTTAGCGTAAGAGAAAGTTGGGTTACAAAATCCAGCCTGGGCATTCACTAGCTGAGTAAATTTTAATTTTCTTATGCTTAGCTGCTGAAAACTACACATGCGATAAAAAGTCACTAATATTGTCCTTAATTTAATGATTATGTCCATATTAAAATTATTTTAGAAATGTACCTGAATAATTTTAATATTAATGATTTGATCTTCAGTCTTTTCTTTCTGTTCAGAAAAGCCTGTAGAGCCTTGGTGTGCTCCCCAGTCCCAGCACGCTGCTAGGAAGCTGAGGCAAGAGGATTTTACCTTTAAGCTCCTCTCACCTTTAAGTACTCAGAATCCGTTTCAAAATTTAAAAGAGTGGGGTTGGGGGTAGAGTGCGAGGCAAAGGCACCCATTTAATCACCAGCCCAGCCCCTCCTCAAAAAACTCTTTAGTTTAGTAAAGATGATGTATGCCGGTATTGAATGCAGATCATTAATAGTTGACTACTTGGCTTTCACACTGGAAATTAAATAATTCTGAATGTGAAACTTTGGCAGAGCCATGAAAGCGATACTTAATCTGATGCCTGAAAACCTGAATTTATCATTCTGCACAGTTTTGATTTCTTTCCCTTTTAAATAGTCTTTATTTTTTAAAGGAATCTGAGGCTGACGGCTAAGCTGAGCAGGAACACATAGCGTTCCGGGATTCAGCCTCCCCACACATCCTGCCTCCTCCGCTTCCAACACCCTGGGCCAGACTGGTGCATTTTTATAATTAATGAACCCGCACTGATGCGTCATCACCACGCTGCTTCCCTAAGAGTTCTCCGCACTCCCCTCCCTCCTCCTCCCACCACTGGGGCTGAGCCTTCCTGTCACATTATCTCCAGGGCTCGGCCCCTCCCTCCCTGCACACCAGGACTCCGGAAGCTGGGACCCTCCAGACTGCCTCAGGGCCCCTTTCAGCTTCCTTCACGCCTCTCCTGACCTGACAGCGCATTTCCTTTCAGTGGACAACAGCCTTTCATCCTTGGTGTAGACCATGGTTCTTTATCCATTCGTTTCCTAAAGAACATCTGTGCTGCCTCCAACTTTGGTCAATAATGAATAAAACTACTGTTAAAAACAATAGGTAGGGTTCTGTGTCAAAACAAGTTTTCGAATCATAGGGGTAAATACCAAGGAGCACGTCTGCTGAACTGTCTGGCAAAAGAATGTTTCATTTTGCAGGAAGCTGCCAAACTGCCCCACGCAGGGTCTGCCCCACTGTGCGCTGCACCCGCGAAGGACAGGGTGCCTACAGCTGCCCACACTGGCCAGCCTTTGACGGCAGACATGGAATGGGCATTTACTGTGCTTCACTGTGAAACGGGAGGTGGAGTTTCTAGATATCAGGCCTTTATTGTATCTATCTTTTGCAAATAATCTGTGTTTTTCTCTTTGCTGCACTGCACACAGCAGAAGATAAAAACACTAATGAAGTCGAGGTTAGTGGTTAGTAATTTTTTCATAGATGTTGGCTTTAGCATTATGCCTAACATGTAACTACCGAGCCCCCCCCCCCATCTAGATGTTCTAATGCTACAGTGTGGAAGTTTTACGGTTTTGCATTTTACATTTAGTTCTATAATCTCATTTAGGTTAATTTGCAAGAATAATATAAGACGTGTCTGTATTATTTTGCTTATCTTTTTCTTTTCCTCCTTTGGGCATTTGGGTATCAAGGCGTATATCAGTTTGCCAATATCCACAAAATATCTTGCTGGAATTCTGATCAAGATTGCATTAAATCTATAACTCAAGCTGAGAAAATCTGGCATCTTGGCAACACTGAGGCTTTCTGACCTTGATCAAAGCTCCCTATCCACTAATTTAGTTGTTCTTTGATTTATTTTACCAGTTTTGTGGTTGCCCTCATGTAGACTGTATGCATATTTTATTAGCTTTATAACTATGTATTTCATTTTAGCAGGAACTGTAGTTTTAGTTTTAAATTCCTCATGTTTCATTGCTGCTGTGTAGGAAAGAAATTGGCTTTTGAATATTAACTATCTATCCTACAAACCTGCTGTAATCATGTATCAGATCCAAGGATTTTTAATGTAATAACAAAGTACAATGAGTTACCAGCACTAGCTATAATAGGCTATGTTAAATATATATGAGCCTCAGTAAAATGAATCAAAATATTCCTTTTCAGAACACACATTGGTTTGATAATAAAACATGTTTGATAATAAAAACATCTCATTGTGGAAGCTGCTTGCTTTATGACTGTACAGTGAAAAGAGAAAACAAAGTTCTAATAATGTATGTTTTTTTCAACCCATCCATCAAATGCCCAGCCATTCCTGTTTCCTTGCTACACCTCTGACTCATCTTCAGGTTAATGGACTGCTTCATCTCCTTCGGGTCCCTTCCCTAACTTCCGGCCCGGTTCCCTCATCCCTGGCCCCACCACTGCACTTTGGTAAAATGTTCTCCCCAGCATGTGACACCCTACCCGCTGGTGATCACCTCTTGAGTATGTGTTTCCTGCCAGATTACAGGCTGGAGCTGAAGATTCCATCCTTCACTTTTCCAGTTTTAGCTGCCAGCAGGGAAAATGTTCTAGAATAATTGGCCACAAAATATTTAAGCATTTTGAATTAGGGAACGAAAGAATGAGCCAACAAATCATATTGAAGGCATCTTAACAACCAAGCAAAAAATATAACTCAACATTTAACACACTCTAAATATTCACAGATTTGCAACAGGAAGGAAATTCCTCCAGTTGCAGGCCAGAAGGAAGTCCGAAGGCAGGGCCCGGCCTCAGCGCAAGCCAACACCTTGACGTTCTCAGCCACGGCTCTCTGGAACAAGAAGACTTCAGGCTGCCCCTGCGAGACTCGTTACACGCCAACGTTTGGGAAAGGCAGAGGCTTGGGGAAGGACAGGGACACGCAGAGTCATTTGTATCAGATAAGTAGAAACGGCACTCTAAGCGGGACATAGCAGCATGCAGTATAAGAAGAATCATCAGCGTCGCAAGAAGGAATGAATTCCAAGCCTAAGGAATCATTCACTTCTCCGGGAAGTCTCCCCAGCCAGACAAAGCTCTGACCTTCGGTCAGAAAGCCAAGCATCGAATGCACGCAGCGAAAATGTACACAAATCTGAGGAGCATCATTTAAATCCACTACGAAAAATATTATAACTCCAGAGGAAATTTATCAAAATCACTTGAAGCAAAGCTTTGAAAGGAGCCACTTTCAATGGAAAAAGTTAGATATCAATATAAAGCGATTCTGAATTGTAAGCAAGAAAAATACAAATTCATTTATGGTAAAAATCATTTTATATGGGAATAAAAGGAAGCTCTAGAGTGTGTCACACAGCCTCTGTCACAGTAAAACAGGTAACCACATCATAAAGGTTTACAGATGTCAAATATGTATTATTTTAAAATAAGAGAATTTTAACAGATATATTGAAATTTATATTTCAGTCTAGTTAAGGAGTCTATCATCGTCTTTGCAAAATAAACAGGCAAACAACATCTGATTTTTTATCTAAAAGACAATACACTCGTTCAATGCTGGAATACCTGGGCTCATGTAATCCACTGCAAAAAAAGGAAAAAAAAATTCAATAAAACCTTCATGTCCCTCCTGCTAGGACCCTGGAGCAGCAAGGATAATGGGTTGTTCAGGCCATTCCACTCTCCAATTGTTTGATTTCTTCTTTGACTTTGAAGTTTGGCCAAGTTATCTCTAATTTTAGAATTTAAACTCATTCATTTGTTAAATGAACAAAAGTTATTAAATATGTTTCTCGGGTCTTCAAGTTCTGACAATGAAATTGTTAAATGGGACCTTTATTAGTAGCCACTGAAATTTCTGTCTACCTAGACCACAGGTCATTCAGATACCTTTAGGTTTCAACCTTTTCTTTCTTCCAAGTGGGGAACCTAATTTTGGCCTGTCGCCTTTGATTCCAACAATGCTTATTCCTGTCTTCCACACTTTTCCTTTCATCTCTTTTTCATTGTTGCATCAGATGGAAAGACAGAACTAATTCACGGAGTGAGGTGTGATAAGTCATCTCCTGACTGAACTGCCCATGCCTCCGCCATCGTCACTAAACTATAGCCTGTATGAGACACTTGCATATGTGTACATATATGTGTATGTGCACACACTGTCTCAGTTACTTTCTCATTGCTGGGACAAAATACCTGACACCCACAAATTAAAGTAGGAAGGATTCACTTCAGCTCACAATTCGTGGAGGCTTCAGTCCATGGTTGGCTGGCTCTAAGGCAGGACAGCACGGCAGAGGGCATCGCAGAGAGGAACAGTCCATGGCACGGCAGGCAGGAGGCAGCAGCAGCATCCTGCCTTCCTTCTTCCCCTTTATATTCCACCCAGACTACAAGACTGTCGATGGCTGCCATGCACATGTAGGGTAGGGCCCATTTCCACAGCCAGAACAATGCTGAACCAATCCATGTTCACTGATCGACATTCACACACCTATATGTGGCCTCCTCCCAAATGCCCCACCTATGAGCCCATAAGACATGGGGAGGGCGTCTAGATCCAAGCTATAACACTCACTCACATCATCTGTGTGTATGCATGCATGCTGATGAACACGCACACGTACATGTAGATGGAGGGAACACTTGTATTCTAATTCTCCACATAGCTTTCAAATTCAAAGTGAGAAGGAAGACAAGGGCTAGGTAGAGTGGTCCACACCTGTAGTCCCAGCTACTGGACAGACTGAGGCAGGAGGATTTCCAATTAAAAGCTACCCTGGGAAACTGAATAAGACACTGTCTCAATATAAAAACGAAAAGGGGTGAGTGCTCCCTTGATTCAATCTCCCAGTACTACAGAAGAGCAGAACAGAGCCGAGAGAGTGGAGAGGAAGGGAAAGGAGGGGAGGAGAGGTGAGGGGAGAGAGGGGAGGAAAAGGGAGGAGAGGGCTATTTAATGGATGATTACATAATTTCTTTCCCTATTTTAAATTACTTTCTTCCTTTTCTAACTTTTCCATAAATCATAATTAATCAACGAAAACATACCCTAAGAAAAAGACTTACATACTGTGTTTAAAACTAAATAATCACCAAGTGGAATAAAATTGAATTAAGTATGTAAATTCAAAATACAATCTGTTGCAAACAACCAAGTTGCAAACAAATTATGATTTCTTTAAAAAAGGAATTTTTTCCCAGACTATTAATGTTCTTCCCTAGTTGTTTATTTTCAAGTATTGAATTCACTTTAAATTGCTTGAAATAACTAAAATAAAATTTCTAAAAAATCAGTGGTACAGTGCCTTGACATGACAATGAAGATAAACCCTCTACTGATGCTTTAAAGCATTTTAAAGTCTGCACTATAGCTCGCTCTTTTTACTGTGAGAAAATCGAGACACCACCAAGCCCAGTAATTTGCAAAAAAGACACACATCTGGTCAGCCGCAGACTTAAGTTCTGATACAGGCCATGGGCCTACTTGTTTCAGTAAGATTTAATGCTATTAGCTTCCAGCACACAAAGACATGAAATAAAAACTCTACACCAGCAAAGCCCAGCTCTTTCATGTGATGTGTGTAAGGCACAGGATAGTTTTGTGAACTATGTCATAAGTTATGCATTTCATGGAGCTTTATGTAACTCTAAGACAACTACAGATTGATCTCAGCCGTGAATCCCCTTGAACCTATTTACAGTTTCATGTGAGCTACCTCTTTGGCTAATATCACATTAATTTAAATCACATTGTTTGAAAAGTACTTCATTTGATTTGCACTAACCCTACTTATCCTGTTTCAAGGGACAGCCTTTCATAACTGTCTTACCATGAAATTTCATGGTTAAGTTTTTGTTTATTTTCTTCCAGGTTTTATAAACTTTGATCATTTGTTTTCAACACTTTGACTTTCCATAAAAAGAGTTATTTCCAAGACATTAATTAAAAATCCAAGAGTGGATTCATTTCATTTCATTTCAAAGTCATGAAATTTCAAAGGAATCAGGCACTCATTATCCAGGCATGTCAAGAAGGACTCAAAAAAAGTATATCAGCACACTTACAAGTGACATTGCAAAAACAAAACAAAACAATCCTTGGGACAAATATATTGGCCTCATTTCTTCATGAAAAATTCTCATGCAAAATGCATAAAAACAACATGTATGCTAATGTTAATTAGAAGGACATGAATAACAGCAGCAAGAGGGTCAATCGTTGATCACAAAGCTTCGCAATATTAAACAGTGCTGTTTTTCACAACACTACATTTAAGATTTAGTTTTAAAACATATTTGTGGCACAAAGCAAGCATTGCCCCCCCCACCCCAGATTATCAACACTTTCTTTATTTTCATCTATTTATTGGGGGGGACTCAAACTCAGGACCTCATGCTTGCCAGATAAACACTGTGTCACTGAGCTCCACCCCTGGCCCCTCTTTATTTTTGAGCCAGTCCTGCACTGCCCCTGGCCTTCCCTGACCCTGAACTCCCCGAGCACCTGTCCTCACCATTCTGCATCTCCTCCCCAGTCACCTGTCACTTCGACCTTCTCTCTGAACACTAAATAGTGGTTTTCCTCAGAAGTCGACCGTAAGCGTGCTTTGGGAAGCATTTCCTTTCTTTCCGTACCCTTGATGACCTTTGCACCCCTAGCTCTGCCCATGCAGAAACCTGTCAAACCCCCATCTCCCGGGGGGGCCCTGAGCCTGCACCCAAAGCCAGATACCGCTGACCTGACTTCCAAACAACTTCAGCTGAATGTTTCCTTGGGCTTTTAAGTTCCATAAGTGATACTAAAATCTGTCTTGTCTATTGGCCTTCAGAACTTTCTTCTCCTCCATGGACAGTTAATTCAGTATTCATATTTTCAGACAGAAAGATCTCCTCGTGTCTTGTACCACACACACACCCTCCCCTGGGACTCAGCGGTTGCTGCTTACCCCATTCACACCTGAGCTCCTCTCAGGCCTAACGACTTCCTCATCTACCCCACAAACATCTCTACCCCAAAGTCCACTGTGTTCTCCGGACTGCAACCAAACTGTGAGCCCAAAGGTAATTCTGAATTTTGCTTCATTTTTCTGATTAAAGCTAATCAGTCTTCCTGCTGCTATCACTTTGGATTCCAAAATCCCTGCGTGGCCTGGCATGATTTAGCCACTATTTTCCTTCCCAATATCACCTTACCGACTCTCCCCCTGGATTTCTCACTTCTAGTCCATGGAGGAGCAGCTTTGCTAAGCCCCAGTCAAAGCTGAGACACATTTGTTTCCCTCTAGGACAGGGACACCTGCTGGCTGCCTCGCCAGGGGAATGCAGCACCAGTGACCCTGCGTAAATTCTGTCCAGTCTATAACAGGACAGTCAGCATCCACTTCTGCTCTCTTGGAACATTCATTCTCAAGAACATTCTCAGACTGCAACCCTCATGAAGAGCAAAGCCCAAATCACAGTGCAGCTCTGAGCCAGTGGCTAGTACCACCCCCCACCACAGCGACCAGCCTCCTTAGATCTTCTGCTGCCTGAGGAGCGGCTGAATGTACACATCATCCACAGGGCAGTGCTTCTGTCCAGGTGACTCAGGAACCTACAGTCATCAGAGCTGGTGATGCTGTTTACACCACTAAGCTTTGAGTAGTTTGTTATACAGCAGCAGACTTCAGAAAGAGCTACCTAAGGTCCACACTACCTGCATTCTAACTCAGAAACAGAAACAACTGGCTTGTTCCCATCCATATTCCCAACACTTACCAGTTTCCATTGCTTCTTAAGTGCCCAATTATTATGCGTTGGCTAATCTAAGTAACTAATAAATGAAAATATGGATTATGACTATCCTCTTTCAACAAGGAAAATACAGAGCCACAAAATGTAGATGTCCTTTAGGAACTGGAGAGACAAGAAAAGTAGTCCTCTGTTAAAGTCTCCACAAGAAAATCAGCCCTGCCAACACCTTGGTTTTGGACAATTTACACTAATTTGAGACTTCTGACCTTCAGAAATGCAAGATGATAGGTTTGTGTTGTTATATGTGGTAATTGGTTATGGTGATATGAGAAAAGCAAAGCACTTCCCAGCCAGGCTCATAAACCTGCACGCAATTCCAAAAATCAACAGATGACCACATTTCCAGGGTGGTCCTTGGATTTACGGCATTTTGTTCAGATATTTCTATTTGAGACCAGTTAGATTATCCTAATTGTTATTAAAATATTTCACTATTAAGATGGTTATGTTTCATTTTTGTGTAACTAAGTAAAATTTGACAATAGGAACAAGTAGAGGGAAAATTAACAGGAATATTACAGTTAATCTTAATAATTTAAGAATTTTTTGGTACTGGGAATCAAACTCAGGACCTCATGCTTGCCAGGCAGGCACTATGCTGCTGAGCTAAATTCCTGGCCCTAATTTAAGATTTTTAACATAAATCTGTAATAGAACTGTCAACACCTTGCTCTTGGCTTCCAAGGGGTGGGAGAAATTTCCTCTCCCTGACTGCCCAGGGGGACAGCAGAGCTGCAGAATTTATTGGAATTTTAATAAATGCTCATTAAACCTATACTATAAAAGTATATTTATTTCAAACATCTAAAAGCCTCCATCAAGGGAGCAAACCCAACACTCTGCAACCATTATACTGATTTAGGGCGACAGAATGCATAATCTCTCACATGTGTAAATGAACCCTTAACCATATGCTGTGATGAGTTTATATGCTAATTTCTTCAGAAGTAGCAAAAAAAAAAAAAAAACCTTTGATACCACCTGGTTGGCCATATTTTCTGAACTAATTCCAGTAAAATAAGATATAATCACAATACACGAGGTCTGCATTTTTAAAACAGCCACAAGAATGCAAATAGATTTCTTGGCATATTAAATTCTTAGATCTCTTGTAAAACATTTGAGTTGCCACAGAGAGAAATCTACAAAGAGAAGCATCCAACATATACAAATTATTTCACTTGAAACAATCGAAATATTTGTAACTGCTGTAGAGAAAATAGGAAGCAGATACTCACAGTAAAATATGAGTATCCGCCTCATTCTCTAAGCATTTACCAGGAAATAGAGCAGCAGGAAAGAAAGATTTGGAACAAGCAAAGGTTTAAAACCAGCCCCTCTGAACTGAAGAGCTTCATATGATATATTTTCTGCTTCTCCACTCAATGAAAATAAGTGTAAGGACATGGCCTAGTTTATTCTACATTTACCTCAGCAAATTTAAATGTCCACAAGAAATGTCATATTTTAACTAAGCAGAGCTTCAAATTAAGTTCTGTGAGTTAAAGGATAAATTAGTTCACATTATCTGTCTTTTATATAAAAAACATAGCTTGATTATCATTAAGGATTTGGTTCTGTGTTACTTTTTCTAATCTTACTTGAATAACTTTGATCACTAAAAATCATTTTGGAAGCATAAGCAGGAATGAAAAATAGAAGTGAAAAGATTATACTAAGAAGGATTTCTGATAGTTTCTGTATTTTTGCTGCTTTTTTGAGAAGCTGATTGGAGAGAGCTAATGCAGAGTGATTAAACAAGAGTGTTTTTTTGTCTGTTGGTCAGACAAATAGTTACCAAGAGATTTGTTTGGAGGAAACAAAAAAAGGAAGCCAATTAAGCAGTGGTCGGAACAGATCCAACCCCAGTGAACGGGGTCACATGATAAGGCTAGACTGTGGCTCAGAGGCCAGATGGACACTCAGGGCTCCTTCTTGACACCTTCTGGGATGAGAGCTGACTACCAAGACAGTTCGTTGGAAATTCACCAACCGGTGTGGCGGAAATAATGACCTTCTTTCAAATTTGCTTTAGCTAAGACTGGCGATGAACTTCTCTGAGTCTGTGCTTGAAGTTAGACTCCTATTTCTCTGAGTCTGTGCTTGAAGTTAGATTCCCTCCACCAACCAAAGTTACTGTTATTTCAGAAAGACAGGGATGTGGAAAAACACGGTTGAGAGATGATTAGTAGTAATCCAGGACTTGACCACTGAAAGTAGACATGCAAACCTACACCACGTGCTCCAAAAGCCTCCTTCTAGTGAAGGTCACAAATGAATTCCCCTGTGTGAACTTGTGAATTAGGCAAGTTTGATTATCACATTGAGAATCATCAAGCAAGGACAAAAGATCTACATTATTTTTTGCCATGAATCTTTACTGAGTTCTAAAGAAAGCATAATCAGGCATGGATAAACAATGCTATGAGCTCTCAAGTTAATTCACTGCAACTCTATACACATAACAAGTGAGGAAGAAGAGTACTGCAAATGCTACAAAGTTGTGATGCTTAGAGTCCTGTGAAGCCCCGCGTCCTCGGGAGCCTGAGGCAGGAAGTCTCCCATCAGCAAGAAGGAAAATGAGTGGACTGGGAAAGCAGATCTGGATACAGTGGACCAAAATTCATAAAAAACTAAAATAAAAACATCAGATACTAAAACAATGGAGACTTCCAGTGGCAACTTCACCGGGGCTACTCTAACAAATTCAAAATAAGTGAAGCCTTATGGAGCCACAGATTTTTTTTTTTAAATCCTTAGTAACTTAGCTAGTTGAATTATCACAAATGACTTCCCATGAAAGGATCTATGTGACAGGTGTGCCATTTAGTAAATTAAGGTATTTCCCTGTGATTTACTCACTGAATAATTTTTAGGGAAACTACTTCTGAAATTTTAATAACCCTGGGGAATTTTTTTGTTTGTTTGTTGGGGAGATAAAAGAGAATAATAAAGCAGTACCAGACCATATCACATGTCCAAGTATTTGCTTTTCAAATTTTAATATACAAGTATGGAGAACAAAATAGTAACATGATTAAATGCACAAATTCTGAAAATAAAGGCAAAGCCAGAATTGAAGTAAAGCATTGTATGTAAGTGGAAATCAGCCAGGAACACAGATTTATTGTTAAATTACAGGATCTCGCAAAGCCTTGTTAAGCATGTCATGGGTTTTGCCCTACAATGGCGAAGAACTTTAGAAATACAGGCAGGACTAAAGCAAAGCCTGTCTCGCTGTAGAAAATGAAAGTGAGAGGAAGAGAAGGAACAGGAAGGTGTGGCAGAGTAGGAGGAAGAAACAGAAAAGAAAACAGGAAAAGGCAGAGGAAAGAAGCCGGGAGCATTGTCCACTGTGACAGCTTAGTAGCGCACATGACAGAGACCCCTGGCTCCCCCCGCCAACAGGCTCCCCTTTCTTCTATAGCATTAGCAACCTTAACTCTAAGACCAAGAGGACAATTCCAACCTGCTGTGCAGTTAGGTGTGGTCAACTGACTGAGCTCTCGCCAGCGACCTGCAAAAGGAGACGGTGTCTGGGAAATGCAAGGGCTGAGCGCTGCGAGCAAGGGAACTTCTGCTTCTTCACTCCTTTCACAGCGCTGGGGCTGGGGAGAGGACTCAGAGTCAGCATTCATCAAGCTGGAGGCACAACTTGTCAAATGACACAGTCAGAATTCCCACAGGACCACGGGGGACAGCTCTAGCATATCAACATTCAGCATCAATAGCTAGCACACTATAGGACAGATAATTACATGTTTAAACTGATCAAGCCACAGTTATAGAGGGTTTTACTTATACAAAGCCAAAGTTATGCAGTGATTACCAACAGGAATTCAAAAAGTTTGCACTGGCTGGGTGAAACGCAGAATGTCTAGGCCAGATGATGGGATGGAAAGGCTGAGACAGAAAAGGAAGGCCTGAGATGTCTGGAATGAGAAGGTTTTACTTCATTTTTTTGCAGTGGAAATTCATGGATCCTTTTTGTTTTGTTTTCTGTGTGGTTTTTGTTGTTGTTGTTGTTGTTCTTGTTCTTGTTGTTGTTGTTGGTGGTTTTTGTTGTTGTTGTTTTTTATTTTATTTTTTTTGAGACGGTGTCTAACTGTATAGCTGCCCCTGAACTCACCATAGAGCCCAGGCTGGCCTTGAACTTGCAGCAATCCTCCTGCCGCAGTCTCCCAAGAGCTGGGATTACAAACATGTGCCACCACACCAGGCAACAGATCATTTTTGAAAGAAGAAATGACAATATGTATCAGAGAACTAAAGGACATAGAACAAACTTTGAGAAAGGAAGGCCGGCCTGGAGATGGTGAATCAGGTATCCCATTGGCTGAGGACCACAGAGTGAGAACAGCAATGGGGAGAAATCTTCCAATTTGGGGATAAAATAGACAGACTTGGCTAAGTGTTTTAGTAAAATGTCTGTAAACAAGCAGACATAAAACTGCAATCAAACAGTACCTTTAAAAGTGTCACAGAAAAGTTGTTTTAAGAGTATTATCTGGCATTGGTTGGCCAGCAATTCTTTTTAAATGTGTTAAATGCTGATCAAGCTCGGGTGACAGCTGGAAGTGCTGGAGTACTTTCAGAGACTGGCAGCCACAAGGGTCTGGATTCGGGTCCTCTCGAGCAGGAAGAGCTAGAGATGACATGAGAGTAAAAAAAAGAAAAAAAAAGGACTGAAAGGAATCATGTAACATGACAGAAAAAGACTGGAAGCGGAAGCGGATCACGTCCCCCTTTTAAATGACTCTCATGTCCTGTTCCCCTTCCAAGAGAGGGGTGCACAGAAGCCAAGGTTCATAGGACCTGTCACTGTCACACTGCCTGCAGCAGTGCCTCAACACCTAGGGATGACAGGGCCACTAACAGCCTTTGTCAGCAAGAGCCAAGGGTGGGCAGTTTGTTAGGGGAACAGGGCGTGCACGGACCCCTCAAAGCAGCTTCACTGCCAAGGGCACCCCAGTCTCAGGACACCGTATCCCATTTTGGTGCCTCGTAATCTGTCAGTTCCGGTGAGGGTCATGCGAAGGCTGCCCCCTCTCCTTCGCGCCCCATCTGTTAAAACTGCTTTCTGCTTCACTCTGCTTCATAGCCATTGGGACATGGGTGTTTTTGCCAAGAATCAGTCACACTGAAGCTTCGTTACCAAGATTCCATGAGATGTAGCTTTTGTTCTCTTCAATTGCGTTAGGTAAAAATGAGCAGTAGTACAAAATTTTGTTTACGTAATTTTTTCTTTCAAGAAAATAGGTGACCTTCCTACTGTTTTTAGTTAGAAGACTGAAATAAGACTGTTTTCTTGGTCTCACAGTTCACCTGAGCTAATGTGGGGAGTGACAGCTTAGTAGTTAATCCAGCAGACTTTCACAGGTGCCCACTTTCACACTGCTGTTCCACCAAGAAGCCACTGCAAACACCTCCTATAAATACTTAGGGGAATTAGGCGAGGACTCACAGCCTTTGTAAGCAGTTAGAGCTACATTTTTAAGGCACATTCATTCTTTTAGACTTCAAAATGGTAATGGTAAGATTTTCTTTCAATTGCATGAAAGAAAAAATAAATTCTGTGAGCAAATAACAAGCTAAGAGAGTGAGGAAACCATGGAAAGAAGAAAATAAAATACAACACAGCACCCTAAAAGGATCACAAAGGTGAAAGGGAAAAGGACAGTCAGGAAAGAGGGGAAAAATCTAAGTTGGTTACACCGTTAGTGTCTCTTAGTTGATTAAAAATGAAGGTTTGTGCTATATGAGTTGGAGAGACTGGAATGCCCACATCACTTACGCTGAGCAGCTACTTTAAAGATAACAACATGTGCTTATTAACATTATTCTCCTATTACTTTGTTATGAAATTTTGTTCTACCTTTTCCATAACATTAAAAAACCAAAAAAAAAAAAAAAGAAAGAAAGAAAAAAGAAAGACCAGAAGGCGTGGGATGAGAAAGCAGGTCCAATCCCAGCTTCGTCAGAGGGGGTGATACTAGGGGTAAACACGCCCGCATCTCAGGCCACTCACTGGTAAAAGTCCTGCCCTGGGGCTCCCGTGAGGGAGGAGGGCACCCGGGCAGGTGACAGGGGAGCCTACAAGTATGCTTAGACCACGCTTCGAAAGACAGCCACAGTGTGACAAGAAAGCATGTGTAGAGAGACAACAGGGCAGGTCTGAAGGCCAGCATGGTGCAGAGATGATGGTTTAGCTTCCACATGCTTCTCACTCATTCATTCCAAGGCAATAACGCTTAAAAAGTCAGAAGTTAACAAACATCAGTCAGAGAACTGGTGTCAAAACCTTTTCACTCATTTGTCGGAAACCACATCCTGCTGCACACATGAATAGAACAGTCCCCGGTGCCTTTTCGGCTACTTCTGAAATCATTCCAGGCCCTTCAGCACCTGCCTCTAACCTGTGTCCTCACTGTCACACAGCCAGTGTTTCCCCCTGGTGTACATGGACCCCTCCTGTCTCCTCTGTCCAACATTTACCTGACAATTTTTAGTCTGGTTTTCACTTCCATCCTCTTCCCCTTTTCTCCCACTAGTGTATAACGTGTCAAGCAGAGGCGCACACTTCTTACGTTCAGCCATCATTTTCCAGGGTACGACATGCTTTATGATGAACCTGATTCTTTTCCACCTGCATCAGCTTTGGGCACCAGACCCATAAGGCTGTTTGATTCTCAAACCCTCTACTACAAAAATTATGCTTTCACTAAGATGTCTCACTTAATACAATGTAATTTCAGTTCTATTTTATAGATGACAATATTAAGAATCATAAAAACATCTTCCTTTCTACACATTATGGAGCTGGTCCTGCACACTCTCAATATAACAAACCACGATGGGAGAAAAGCTCGGGTGCTTCCTCTAGAGTCAGCTCTGCTCACGTCGGCGATTACTCCAGAGCAGAGAGATGGTCACGAAGTGGATCAGGCTGCAGCAGGTGGCTCCTCAGTGCTTGGAAGTCAGTTAATTACTGGTAAGGAAAGAGGGCTTCACTCCAGCCTACTTGCCAGAACTCAGTAGGTCGGGGGGAACTGGAATGATTAGTTCACTTACATCTGAAATCGTAATTTTAATTATGCCCAGAGTTTGAGCTGATTGAATTCTTTTTTTTTTTACCAGGAAAATCCAATTCAATTAATAGTTAATGAGTTTATTATAGTCAAGTGGTCATATACATGATAAAAATTAGATCATAATCTAATAAAAGTTATCACGAATATATGGTCTTTATAAAGGAAAAAAGTCAGAGAAAGGAAAATCAAATAGTAAGAGAAAATAAAAATGTAATTGTACCACTGATGGAAAGCACTTTTTAATAATCTAGTGCATAACTTTCAAGGACATTTTATCACCACATATAGAAATAGATCACACATGGGTAGCATATATACATATACACAATGCATAGCATAGAATGTTAGTATTTTCATTCCAATAGTATGTAATGAAATATTTCTATTTCCCTGTGTATAAAATGGCAGGCAATTTCATGACTGCAGAAATATCTCAAATTGATTTATCATCATGCATCTAACTGATTCATACTTGCTGATCTGGTTTTTCCAAATTTTCAGTGTCAAAAAGAAGGAGCACCCTTTACTTACCTCATTGACCGTACCCGGGACTATCTCAGAGACACAGGCCTGGAAGTCTACTTTGTAGGTAGACCTGAGAGGTCACAGTTCTGCTCCCTGAGCCTCAGGCTGTGTTCTATCCTGTCAGTGGAGCAAGCTTTTCGTCCCCTAGAATATTTTGTATGTGGATGTTTATCAGCCCACTAAGATCCTTCAAGAACTTAGATGACGTAGAACATCACGTTTCTGGGTTACACCCTAAGAAGGAGTATTTCCTCCAGAGAAATCAAGTAGCAAAGCAGTTGTGCCTTACACTTGCAGGTACAAATATCTACCAACAGGAAGGGAATCTTCGCCTTTGATTTTCAGAATCCAGCAATTCTTGGCAGTCTCATAAAGCCTTGATCCCTAATTCCACTTTAGATTGTGGCTACCTCATGGCAGCTCTAAAATACCTACAGGTCATGAAGTGCAGTTCTTTGATATATAAATGATCAGTAAGTAGTTATTTGTAGAAGTCTGGCTCCAGCATGCCCAACGCTAGATCGCAAGATTCAGGAACCATAAATGTCCTTTATGTGGAGACTGAAAAGCAGTCGGGCTTAACATCAATATGGTAGATTTCCCTCACAATTTCTAGTTCTTTGGTATATGGAAAATAGGAGAAGTCTATAGCAACAATTATGTCTAAATGTATCTTTATCATCTGCAGTGTGCTCAGCTCTGCTTTGCTTCTCCAAGACACACAGTGCAGGTTTTAATTATAACGCTGCTCCTAACAAAACAGAGATCCAGTGGAGTGTAAGGCTGAATCAGTCACTGAGTGCCTACTTCCTGTCCCCAGCGTCTTTGCCAGCCATGACTGTTAAATTGGGGTACACTCCCTGACTTTTCATGGAGATAACTGTCACTGTTAACTAAGCCACCTCACCTTTCCATGACCAATAGCTACACGTGTAAAAATCATTCCAGCTTTCTCAAGCGCATACTGTCACACTGAGGCTGAACTAGTTTGGAGGTTCAGAAGACACCAGGCCAATGAGGAGAGGATGCACTAGAAAGGAATCATGGTGCATGGGAAGTTGCAGGCTTGTGTGAAAGTATCTAAACTCTTAAGCAGTAACAGGACAGTTGACAGCGTTCAATTCAAGGGGTGCACAACGTCATTAAATGACATGCAAGGGTGCATAAAGCATCTCCTCCCATCATGAGCTCCTTGAGAGAGTCTCTAAGCCCTCAAAACATTTTCTCACAAATAAGAGGCGTGGAAACACATATGGAAAAGCAAAAAGAAGAGAAATAAAGGATAAATACTACAATTGAGAGGTAAATCACGGTAAATAAGGACTTTACCAACCAGGTAGAGCGTATGTTTGATGAAAGAGTAGCAAATAGTTTCCCAGCAAGGCTCATAATGACATTATGCACATCTGTCTTGTAATTCATAGTCAAATCTAACATTTGGTTCCAGAGAAGCATAAATCCTATGTCTGCTTCCTTCGCCCACGCCTCCCTGCGTCCTGCCTCTCCACACATGTGCCCCGCTGCCCCCATCTGGGTTTGAAACTGTGATCAGCTTGCTTTACTGCTTGCCTTGCTGAGCCGAGTCCAAAGTGTGCACTAGGGCAACAATTCCCACAGTGTGATTTTAAATGGACAGCAGTGTCCATGCCTTGCACATCATGTCCGTCACTGAATACCTTCTCCCTGTTAGATAGTTCCTGGTACCTCTCTTGATTTAGGAGCTCAAGTTATAACAACCTCTTTCCTTCTATTCTCATTTTCACAAAAATAGCAAGGGTATTCCCTAAGGTCATTCATTATGGTGATCTCTGCAGTTCCTAAAACCAGGTACTACTGATATTCAGGGATTTTCTGCATTCCTCCTCTCCCCTTAGAGTGTTTGTCTTCCCTTCCTGTGACATATTAATAGCATTCTGGAAGCAGGTTACTCCAGGATTTGCTTTCAAAGATCTCCTGGCACAAGAGTAGGCACAGAGACCGCCCCTGGGAGCAGGGTGCTGATGACAGGGAGGCTCTCACCACCGCCGTGAACCCCAAGTGTTACAGATGTTCTGCTTATCTGCACAAAGTGAAATGAAAAGGCTAGACAAGAAACACATCCCCATCTACTTATAGAAAATGAATTAAGATGTACAAAATATTGCAAAAGAAAGCAGACCTCAATTTTTATGTTACTTTTATAAAAATATAAATATAGAAATGCAAAATGAAAATGGAGACAAATGAAAACTAAAACTGAAGCCTATAAAAGTATCTTCTATGAGAGTAGGAAGCCATAGTTTCTAAGATACCTAAAGCTGCTAAGAAACAACAACTGCTCAATATTCCTGTAAAAAAATCAGCTCATTAGCTCAAAAGTAAAAATCTCTAAAAAACTATATAAAGAACAATAAAAATAGACAGCAGCCTTTTAATGTCAACATATGCTATTCTAAAAGAGATACAGCTTTTCTCTGTTTAAGGGTAAAACTGTGTGGTTTCCAAATTTAAATAGTAAAAAGCAAATAATACTCAAGGAATTTGATACCCATTCTATAGTCTCTATGGTGGGAATCAGCAGTATTACTACTAAAGTACAGTACTGAAATAGAAATAACCTAATTATGTCATGAAAATGCATGTTAACTTACATATATGAAGATGTTAATTTGATATAATACCTATAAAAATAAAACTTACTCAGTAAGAAAAATTCATTTACCGAATACTTCTTACATATCAGGATGTAGTAAAGTTTTGTTATACAGATAATGTCACATTATTCAAACTTCACAAATAAAGTAATTAAGCCAGGAGGTTAACTAGCCTCTCCAATACCAGATGGCAAAAACAATAAGTAGCAGAGTTACAGTTGCTAATGAAATATGAGATTAATAAAGGAAAAAACAAAAATCACCATGCATTACAAACTGTTGAATGCATGAAATCAGTAAGATGACTTTTTTCCAAAACTGTGGCAGAGCATTAGAATATATTCACTAGGAAGCTGATTGTCTAGAATACTTTTTGTTCTACCAAGATTGACCAGGAGTTGCTACTCTTGCCCTGATTCAGCATTTGTTTGTTTTTGACCAACCTGGCCTCAAACTCTTGAATCTCCTCTCTCAGTCTTCCAGGACTACAGGTAGGGGCCACTGTTCCTCCTCCTCCTTCTCCTTCTCCTTCTTCTTCATCTTCTTCTTCTCCCTCTCCTCCTTCTTCTTCCTCTTCCTCCTCCTCTCCTTCCTCTTTTAATGAGCTAACACTAGTATGAGACTGTCTGTAGTGAGAAAAGTGAGTCTGAGAATGAAGTTGTGTCCTGTGGGAAGCCTAAGAACTGAATTGCTTCACACAAAGCATAAACGATCCAGTCTGTTTTCATCTCTACCGAGCCCTGTTGAGGAGGCAGAGATCCCTGTGGTCTGTTTTTCAGACAGTCGGCTAAAAGAAAGGCAGTTAAATTACAGTAGGAATGAATTCAGTTAGACAGAAGGCACACTTCTTGACCAGCAGCGTTACTCTGTGATGAAGTGGTCTACACGACATCTTTCTTCCTAGAAACACCCCACAAGAGACTAGTACTCTGCTGCGTTTCTTATTAGCATGGTGTCCACCTTGAAGTCCCACGGTCCTGCTAGTTCACTGCTAGATTTCATTTCAAGCATGACTCTAGCACTACAAAGATGCTTCCTTTAATCTAGCACTTTCACAGTTATTAGGATTTAGCCATTTCCTGAAAAGATCCTCTTGTAAACTCACTCAGGAAACAAACATTTCACGAGTCAGAGAGCATATTCAAGGAGTCTGTCCTGGTCTGGACTCTGCTTCTTTGAATGGCATTTAACTTCAAGTCTATTATTACCTAGACAAGGAGAAAATATAAGTAGAGAGTTCCTTCACAAGGAAGTTAAAGTTCACTCTGTGGACAAAGATTGAGCCTGACAGCATAAACAAACCCAGAAGTAAGTATCCAATGCCACCTCCATTTGCACCTGGAAAGGAAAACAACTGTTGAATTTGGAGATCACAGGGAGATGTACAGTTCCACTAGGTGGCTTGGTGTATTCAAAGCAGTGACTTCACTCTGTACAACTGTTACTTTTGTGTGTGTGAAAATATCCTATTCATTGTGCATGCATGTCTATTTTGCTCTATTAGACAAAAGAATTGGGCAAAATACATTTTGAAAATGAGAATCTTCCTGGTAGTAGGTTAAATAGACCAAAGTAGATAGGTTCAAAAATAATCAGATTAAAGGTCAAGTTCTCTATATCCGCCGCTCGGATAGAGGCTGCTCATGCACCAATGACACGGCCACAAGAGAAGCTCACTCCTTGCGCCTGTCCCAAGTCTCCAGTGTGAGGACAGAAGCGGGAGAGTTCCAGGTCAGGAGAGCCAGTGCATGATACACCAAATCCCCCAGAATGAAGACTCTAGAAGTCAAAACCTGAAAATTCACAGTTCAGGTTCAACCCCAGCTAAGGGACAGACTGTGAGTTACAGCTTAACTCTAGCATCAACAGCCTTTTGCCACAGAGCAATGCACGACACGACAGATCTCACATCCTTGGAGACATAAGGCTTATCTGTCGCTGCTGAGTCCTCTCCAAGGGGCTGCTCATACCGTGTCCCGCCTACCCCGATTATCAGGGACACCTAAATCCAAGCAAAAGAATGTATGGTGTCATCCAGAAATGGCTTTGTGAGTCTGGAAATTGTTTTTGCTTCTCCACATTGAATATTTTTGCCTACATTTGTTCTGAGGAAGCTAAGAATTCAAGCGCTCAGAATTTTTCACTAGCTCTATTTTTTACCTTTCTGGCTAAAATAAGTGTAGATTTTGAATTTCACAAATCAAAACACACGGCGCCCTCCCTGGCCTGCAAAGCAGTGTGTGCGCGGCTCGCCGGGGTCGCGGCCCCGCCGCCTTCCTTCCCACACTGCCTGCAGCACAGCTCTGTTCACTCCTGCAGCTCCTGGTCCTTCCTGTCCCCTGTGCCAAAGAAGCACTGCTGTTTCTGCAACTCTCCACCGGTCAGCTGGGTGTCATCTGCCTGGCCTTGACAAGCAGCAAGCCTCTTCCTCATCCCTGGCGCCTTCACCTGGCTCCTCCACCCCTTAAGCACAAGTCTTACCCATAACTCTCTCTGCCCCCTTGTTTACCGGGTTGTGGGTCCAGACCCCAGCTGCTTCTAGGCAGGCTCCCGCGAGGGTAGACACTGTCCTGGTGTTCTCACCCACCACGCTCTCAGTGCTTTGCACAATCCCTCAGGCAGGCAGGATGAGAGGTGGATCCTGTGAGCCTGCAGACATCTGATGGCAGCTCAACTCCTGGTCAAAGGAGGGGCGCATTGCGCCTGGACCCCCTAAGGGCATCCCTCAAGCACACGTTGCTGTTCCACCTGCTATTTGGCACACTAACCCTCATACTCAGAAGGCTGGAAAGAGAAAAGTAGGGCAGGAAGAACTAGTTCAGGACAACACAGCTATCAAAGGAGCTTGACATTTTTTGGTGCCAAAGCACCTTTTGAAGACCTGTCTCGTGTAGGGGACAGTCACTAAATAAAACAAAAATAAAGGAAGTGTCTTCCTTCTTTGCCATGCCACAGTGACGCTTAGATGTCACAATAAGTATTTTCATTTCCTTTCTACTTCTTCCAGAGTTTAAATTCAGATTCACATCCAAACCCAAAGTGCTTTTTCAGCAATAAACACTTCCAAACAAGATGCAATCCTTTAAACTGTATCTGATTACCATAATTAACCTATTCAAATGGCTGAAACTGGCTTAAATAAAATACAGAAGATCCCCACTACTCACAGGTTTGCTCACTAATGTTCACTTGTAACCACATGTAAGTATTTCTAAAGTATTCTGAGAAGCATACACCAACACAAGCAGAGCCATGAAAAACTGAGTTCCCCAAAACTTCCCCAGCCACGGTGGCCAAGGTGACCAAGGTGGCCAAGGTGACCCTCTGCTGTGCTTCTTCAGCTCTCAAACTCTACCCAACGGTGCTTCTGGTTTTCTGTGTGGTACTGAGCTTAGTGTCACTGTTGTTTTTCCTTCTTTACTGTGAGTTTGCCAACTGAAAGAATCCCCAAGCCCACAGCCGAAGTGTTAAGATTCTGGAGCGGAGGGTCGTGATGCGCATCACTGAAAGAATCACAGGTTACGGTGCTGATGGCAAAGAGGTGAGTGTGAGTGATCAGCTGTACACACAACACGAGCCGTCTGCACACAGAAACACACATGAACAGGGTGACGGACTGTTGGCTTGCAGAAAATGTTTGAAAACAGTAACCTGATTCTCTTCCCCCAGGAGAAATGGCGCAGGATTGGTTAACTCCACCTCGGGGAAGCTTTAATAACAAGCAACTGAGAGTCATTTTGGGAAAGAATGTTAAATATGTTTGAATAGTTATCCATGAGACTTAGAACGTCACCGGTAGCTCTGTCACCAGAAAGCATACACAGCAGTCTGTCTCAGATCGTTCCAAAACTATTTTGCAAGCTGTTCTTGTTCCTAGCCAATAGTGTGTCATTTATGTGGCTGTCACTCCCATGGATTTTCATTTTCTGAGGTTACAAAGACCCTCCATGATCAACCAGGTGGAAGATAAGAAAAGCTGACAGTAAAAAATGAAATCCCTAAATTCTATGATTCTTCTAGCAATTATTTAAATCTTTTTTCCTATTGATTATTTCCATCTGCTCAGTATGGGTCTCTTTTCTTCAACAGAGGTAAAGAAACTGCCACAGTATGATTTTTAAAAATCCTAGAAATGAAGCTTTGTCTGAACTTCACACTGAAAATTCAAAACCCATATGCCAATTATGAGACACCAAAAATTATATACATAAAGTATTAAACTGTTGTAAACATACTGTTGTGTGATAAGAGATAGCAAAGATGTCAGTTGCCATAATAAATTTTTATGGAATTGTTACAAAGAGGATGGGAAAAAATTAAAAGCCAAAGGACTACAAGAATGAAATTAGAATTGCTAGTGTGGGAAGTACAAACCAAATATGCTCAATATTTATATCACTGCTTACATCTTTGATCATCTCTTGCTTATACTTTAATATTCACTGCTTTTTGCACCTCTGTTGCCTAAAAGCAAGTTTATCATCTGTTGGAAATTTTCTATGATTTCTAAAACTTCACAAAAGCTGTATTTCCAACAGCCACCGATTATTGGCTAGGAGAGGTAAAAGTCTGGTTAAGCAATCTTGGTACAGCTATTCAAGGGAGCCTTAGAACTGGGAGACACTCCACATGGCCAGCCTAGTAGGTGCTGCACAAATATATTGTTACACGATAGCAGTGAGACCTAATGTAATACTCAAAGGTGTAGAGTCACAGAAGAAGGTTGTCTACAGCCACAGGTTTATGTTACATTAAATATAAGTAAGAAAGACAAAAGTTAACTAGCAAAAAGTAATAATTAAACCAAAAAAAAAAAAAAGAAATAGGAAGAGGAAGAGGAAACTTCTCTACATAATAATTGTGAACTATTCCTCAGCTCTTAAAGGAGAAGCTGTTTTCAAATTGAGCACATACCCCCATACACACGAGTGTGTGTGTGTTTTAAAAGAAGGTATTATAAGTGATCAACAAAAAGGAACTTAAGCATCTGAAGAAAGAAACCAAAAAGTCTGCCTGTGAACAAGGAGAGGAGGAGTGAGTCCCACGCGGACCTCAGCAGATCGGGAAGCTGGGCAGCAGCATCCTGGAGCAGTCCCGGGGTAGACCAGAAGCCACAGCTGGAGACCGAGAGTAAGGGCTTGCTGATGTGCTAAAGCCTCGTGAGAGTATTCGACGGTGTCAAACACGAGAGGAGACAGCCAGTGGTAAAACTGTGACCCAAGCATAGCATAGCACTTGGCTCTGCAGTGAGTAGTGGTCACTGGCTAGTACATAACTGTGCAAATAATACCAATCTCTCAGATTTTAGAATAAATTTATAAATCATATTATGCAGATTATAAATATTCTCAAATTTGGCTCAGAAATCTCAGAAATGTCATTACTAAATTATGCAGCTGAAAGACATCTATGACTGTCAAAATAGATTCAAGTATTTTACTACTTTTTTATTTTAAAGACAAAAAACAGAAAAATTAAGAAGCAAACAACTGAAAAACAATAAAAGCAAAATGACAACAACAACAACAAAACAATGGCAGTATAGGATTTCAAAACAAGATGATAGGAATTTAACAATGGTTAGTTCTTAACTATAATAAAAACATTAGGTGTAATAAATTCAGCAGCATAATTACATAACCAGCAGAATAGGCAGAGATAAGTTGGTTTTTACTCCATTTTTGCATATTATTCAATATTTTAAAATATTCACTGTTGTGCAACCAGGATTTGGCTCAGAAACTCTCTGCCTTCACCTATATCTTCAAGAGTTTTACCTGTTTCGTCTTCCAGCAGATCGAGTGTTTTTGTTCTAATGTTTAGATCCTGTTCCATTTTGATCTGAGTACGTGGTGAGAGATATGGGTCTAGGTTCAACCTTGCACAGCTATTTTGAAGGGAAAGTTTTCCAAAATAAATAAAATGTGCAGTACTGCACAGCAATGACTTAGAAACTAAGTCCCGTGCACAGTGAAGAGGCCAACGATGAAGGAAACGGTAAAACAGGAGCTGACTTTCAAAGGTTCATATTTTTGTGACATTGCTATGTCCATCTACGGGTGGCTTCCTGTTCTGCACAAGGGAAGGTTCAGTCTCCTCCCTGGAAGCTGAGGCCACGTCAGTAGACCAGAGACGACGAGTCAGCTGAGTGAGCACTGCCGTGCTGGGTGTGTCTCTCCCTACTTCCATCTCCCTCTGCCATGGTGATCCAATAAAAACCTCACGCAACTTAATGGGGGAAAGCTACCAAAATGATAGTGAAACCTCGGCAAAAGTCCGCCACAAATCATTTAAGAACAATGCAAACGTCATAATGAACATGGAAAATGTAGCGAACCAAAAAGAATATCTTTATCAAATATGTGAGGACATTTTGGAATTCTAATTACGATGCTGAGGCTAGGAGGGACTGAGCTCCTTCCAGACTATTGATAAGACTCTAAATAGGCACGGATTTCCTCAGAAACTCAAAAGTATTTCACTAAATGATTCATGGCCTTTGTCAAGCAATTATACTTCAGTTATCAGATACTTCAGTTCCTCGTATACTGCATGTGGGAGAGTTTTTAATTGCAGCAATGTTTTACACTGGATAAAAGAAAAACAAAAAATGCAAAAACTAAACATAATTATCTGCAAGAATACTGTAAAGTTATGAAAATTTCACTTGCAAAGGCTTTAACGTCATCCAAAAATTCTTCCAGTATAACTTTAGGTATAGAAAAGTTTGGAAGAGAACATACAGAATTATTATCTAGTAATTATTTGTGAGGTACAATTATTATGAGCATTCATTTTGAGTTTTGCCTTTTTTTGCCTTAATACATTCATTACTCTAATCATAAGGAAAACTATTCTAATCAGAGTTTCAGTTTGGAACATTAAGTTGGGATGAAACATAACTATGATAATGGGCCAAATTTTTCTTTTTTAGTAAAAGGTTTTGCATTAAAAATTGTTGCAGGTCTGCTGATGTAAGCTCAGGTTTTTCAATCAAACAAAATTTCTCAGTTTTACAAAAATTGCACTAAATTATACAGCTGACCAGAGCCTTGCAGAAACTGAATTTTAAATTACATTAAAAGTTAAAAATCTTCCCACTTTAATTATTACTAAAGTGTTAAGAAATATAAAGCATTAGAAAACACATTCCACCGACATTTGCTGAAGAAATATAAAGCATGAGAAAACACATTCCACCGACATTTGCTGACCTGTTTGTCTATCGTTAGCACACATTAACTCATCATTCCACAAAATGAAATGACTAAAGATTTGTAAATTTTCCTCAAGTTGGACCAGAAGTAATCAGTTTGTGTCTTGCATCATAAGATGGACTGAAAGTGTTCACTGATGCACACGGCTCGTTTAGTATTTTATTTTATTTTATTTTATTTTATTTTATTTTATTTTATTTTTTCTTTCCTGGGATCAAACTCACGATGGCACTCTTGCAAGGCAGGCGCTTATGCCACTGAGCTAAACCCCAGCCCCTCATTTAGTATTTTAAGTAGTATTCCAGTTCGAATAAGATTTGTACAGTAAGTAGCTTGATATTTGACTATAGGTAAAGCAGCATAACTGGTTTTATAGACTAGCCGGACACTGTATCTTAGTTAATCAGGCCATGAGTCTCTGAGTTCTTCTGTTTTTCTTTGTTGCTTGTGGACTATGGTCTTTAATTTTAATATTTAAAAACCAAATATAATCACAGCACATTACTTAAAACTTGTCATAAGTTAAGAAATATGCAAAAATAACGGCCTGTTTAGGTGACATTAGTGCTGTTACAGCAGCCGAAACGTACCTTCACAGCTCTATTTACCCCTCTGCACTCGGTAATGTTCAAAGTCTGACGTCCTCTGTTACTGCTCTGAGACCCCACAACACAAAAGCATGATTATGACACCAGAGCCACTCGGAAAATGAATGTCCTGCACTTTCTCATTGCTTCGCTTGTAACAGAGTTTTAATCTTGCTTATTCCATCTACCGGATAGATTCTGCCTTTGTTTTTAACTCTTGGAGGAACTCTGTACTTAAAAAAGAAAGCCTGAAAAATTTCAAGTCAATAAAGGAAAATGGATTTTTAGATATATACAATGACAAAGTGTGAGCTAGATTCTCTAAGTATATAAAATAAACTCCGATTCATCAAAAATGTTTTCTGAAGAAACCAAAACAGAGTGGATATAAAATAAGATCATGGACAGTGTCTTTCTCTTAAACTTTGAATGGGAAACAGCCTTTCTGAGCAAGGTACAAAAATCCTGTAGCAAAACATCAGTTTCTGAATTTGAATAAGTAAAACTTAAGAATTCTGGGTTGGTGAAAATTGTAAATTGTGATCATGATTCTGAAACTTCATGGACAGATTAAAAACTCAGAGAACTATGGAACATAGTTGTAAGCACAGCAGAGTACTGCTGCTTGGTGAATGCCATAACATGTCATCAAGAAACTCACAATAAATGATGTCACGATCAAAGGGAAACTTGGGCAAAACTATGGCCAGGCGCATGTATGGGCTTACACACACGTGTGCGCACACACACACTAATATGTGCTCATTTAAACTTGAGGATTCCAATTAGAATGGCAAAGTTTTTGAAGGTTTCTCACTGAGCACTACCAGTGAGAGTGGGCCAAACAGGCACGGTGGTGCGCTCTAGGAAACACTGAGAGCCCAGAGGACTTCTCTTTGAATAAAGGGGAAATGATAAGTGCAAATGTTTTCCTGCAAGTTATTTCACTCATAACAATAGTTTCGACAACCCCAAGGGCAAATGTGACTAAAATAGACAACTGGCCGGGGAGGAAGCCAAACATTAGTGCTCACACTTGGCTTACCTGAGGCCCTGGGTTCACTACCCCTACTAATAATAAAATTGGATGGGAAAGGAAGGAACAACCTTAAAAAAACAACCTCAATAACAGAACAGTATGCAATGCCTCCAGGGAAAAGAACAGACTGCAAATTAAAAAAGGACTTTAATACATGCTAAGTTAGAAACAATATAAACAGAGGATGACGTATATTAAACTATCATTCTGGAAACCATCAGTGGGAGTTATCCCAGAGAAGAATTTGAGTTTAAGACCCAGTCTATACTATACCCCCTTTTGCAGTATTTTTTAAATTACCATAGGTATGAGTTATTTTCCTCATAAGAGTTAATTTTCAAAATATAAAGACACTAAGAATCTAAATTCAGCTGGGTGTGGTGCCGCACTCTGGTAATCCTAGCACTCAGGAGGCTGAGGTAGGTGGATTTTTGCGAGTTCGAGACCAGCCTGGGCTACAAAGTGTGCTCAAGGCCAGCCTGAACCACATAGCGAGACTCTGCCTCAAAAAGGCAAAAAAAAAAAAAAAAGGAATCTAAATTAAAAATGACTGCATGTAGTGTAGCAATTTTCCCTAGATCATCCAAATACTAACAAAATTATTATAAATATCTTGTTTTTTTGACATGATTTTATTACATGGTAATAAATTTTTTCTAATAATCATGATTTTCCCATAGAAATTCTCAAATTCTTATAAAAATCAAAGTTTAGAGCATGGAAAGTTTGTTTTAGCATCACAACATCTAAAGAAGTGTCACTTTCCTTAGGTCATTCCAGACAGCTGTCTGCATTGACATTTTCAAATGTGCTGTGAAGGCCGCTACTGTCAAACTTTTAACTTTTTTCTTCAGTGACAAGCTAAAGTAGACTTTATTGCAATTAGAAGGATCCACATAATTCACATAAAGACTGCCCAATGATTACTGTGCTCTATTGAAAAGATTTTGATAATAAACAAGAAAAAAATTATTGAAAAGAAAATATTGTGATTTTCAAATATAAATCAAAAAATTAAAATAGGCTTTTGACAGATCTGAAGTTGGTTTGATGACCAGCATCACTAGATCTTCATGTGAGCAGTTTCCCTGGAATATATTCTAAATCAGCACCTCAGAGGATGGTTTTCACCTTCCATTAAGAATCATGTTTTCTTCACCAGATTTAGGGTTTCCATGTCTTCTTTATACAGTGTGATTCAAATCTAGCTCCAAACTAAAGAACAATATTTATAATTGATCTAAAAATGACTGCTATATGACGCATTCTAATGCAATGAGAAATCACCCAGCTGACCTACATTAAGGACTTCTACTTTTGCTGTAAAGACATTGTACCCATCAGCAATTTCCAGACTTATCTTCCCGTCACTTTAAACATTACCAAAGTGATCCTCGTGGAGCAGTCATACACTTAAAGTTTGAGGAAGAAAGAAAAGAAAGAGGAAAAGAAAGAAGAAAGCCCTTGGTGCACCCTGAAAATAAGCATTTTACTTTATCCAGTCTGCTCTGCTCCAGGCCCAAGTCCAAAATCATCGATGTAACTTTACTCACAAACATATAGATTTGTTCAGCACAGTTATTTTGACCCAAATTCTTACTACACTAGAGAGTTCATGTGACCGGTGTTAGCTGCAATGTGGGGCAGCATCGGGGTAATGAGAAGCAACACAAAATGAGACAGTGAATAATTTTTGAACTACAAAATATTTTAGCTTATATGTAGGGCATCCTTATTTTTACTCATGTCAGCAATGCATTTTTGTTCCCATCTCTGTTTCCCAAAGGAAGTAATTTTGAGGCAAGTAATTATTTGAATTTTTTAAAAACCTTCCAGACCTTAAACTGGATGAATAAAAGAGGCAAACAGAGCCTTTCTGTTCATCCTAGAGAAGGAATTTGCAAAGATGCTGAAGGACTAACCGAAGGCACGATGCAGAGAGCTGAACCCCAAGAAAGCACCCAGGATTAAGGTGACCCACATTTCACATCAACCTGCTTATGGGAAATACGTGTTATTATCATTATTGTTCATGTATGTTAATGGCAGAAGTGATCACTGAATAGCGTCACACATGAATAGTAACTGCTTACCAAGACATAACATATTTTAACTTACATATGATTTACAGTTCTTGCTGCTTATCTATTAATTGTATTTTGGGGACAGAATGCTAAGAATCAAAGACACACAGTCTGTAAAACTGGTGTTATCAATATCCTAAAATTGATGATAAAATCAGATCCTACTTTCTAAGCGCTGGCTCCAATGTTTATGTTTAAACACTATTCTGAAAAATTTCTAGGCAAAAGCTCCCTAAATTTATAGCAGCTTAGAACAAGTTAAGTTTTCTCATCTAGAAATAGATATAATAACTCGACCTACTACATGGAATTTGCAGAGCAACCATGAAAAGTGGTTTAAAAAGTTATACATAAATATAAAGTAACAGAATATAGAATCCTTGCCCATAAATATAAAATAGTGAAATCTATAATATCTGTGTCCGGTTCCCAGTAAAGCGTTGAGGTATGTGGGAGAAAGAAACCCTGGGTCACGGTGAGAGAGTTAACCTAGTTGTTTATGTTGTCACTCAATGTTCCCTACCGCGACACTATCGGGGATGGTAAGGAAACCCAGCCTCATCTCGCAAAGACCGAAACCCAAGTTTGTGTTGTGAGGCTACTATTGACACCCCTCTCTCCTTCTGCATGGTTCCATGGTCCACATTCTCCTGTTTGCATATAAAAAAAGTAATTTAATTCATTAGCTCCAAAAAGACATTAGGTATCTCTAAGTCAAAGTGCTGTGATAAATATGAACTCGAAAGATTTGCTAAGGCTAAATTGATCCGCCTTTCAAAAGTTGGAGATGAACAATGAATGGAATGATGCGGGTCCGCTTCAATGCCGGCACCTCAGTTTTTGAAAGTCACTCTCGCAATGCAATGCCCTAAACATCGCTCTGTGCAATTTACAGGGTGCATTTTGTTAGGTTCTCCTGTGTATCCCGCCCAGCTACAAGAGCAGGAGAAAATTTTCATAAAAAACAAATAAAAAACAAGAAATACATTTTTCTTTGCCCACTGTCCCCAAGGCGAGAGGCCTTCAGAACTCTTCAAAGACCATTACACAAGAAGTAACAATAAAAGTTTGCTAAACTTTGTGCACGGCCAAACACAGCTTATTCTGCTTTATGACTCCTGATTATTTTCCGAACAATCCTGCGGTCTATGGCGCCCTTCTGCTGAGTGGACCCTCAGATACAGAATAAGCAATACAACAAATGTCACAGGTCCAGGAGCAGAAGTAGGGCTCAGTTCCAAGTGCAGATACTGAACAACACTCTCTCAGGTTCAGAATATCAGGGCTACGAACGGCACAGAATCAAAGCTGTTTATCTTCACAGGCAAAACCCGTAAAAGTGTTCCTCGTGAAAGAGGTGACGCCTCAATTGTCTGCTGGGATATAAAGGTGAGGATTTTATTGTGCTTCCTTCCAATGGAATGAAACTAGGTATCATTTTCATATCCTGTTTCACATTGTTGCTTATATTCTTAAAATTTCTTCTCTATATATTAAATAGTAATAATACTATTAAGCTAAAACTCTGGGAAAAAAAGAAAAGCTATAAATTGTGAAAGTGCTTTGGAAACTATACAAATTGAAACAAGATTAAAATTCCTCAAAGAAATGGAACATAAACTACAAATAAAGAAAAAAACCCTACAATAATTGGAATGTATTTCTCAAGAAAAACTAGCAAAGTGCACACACACACACACACACACACACACACACGAGATCTCCACTTCCAGAACTTTCTTTACTGAAGACTTGCTTTGAGAAGAGACACTGGCAGTTGTGGAGAGACCCTTCCCCACCGTGTAGAGTTGTAGCAGTGATTCCTACCATGTAGGATGCATGAAAACAACGCCCCTCACAATAAACAGCGGGCACAAAGCCCTGGAGAAACGTGCTGAGGAGCTTCCACCATGAAAATATAAATGCATTTGGAACTTCATATCGGCACTTTGGTGGTTTGTCTATCTTGATATTAGTTTTGTCATGATCGGCGTGACCTTGTGATAAGTCATGGGAGCACTGGAGCTCTAATTTTGTTCCTTTATCAAAGTTTAGACTATTCTGATTCTTTTTTATTTTTATAGAAATGTAAGAATCAAAATGTTAATCTGTATGAACAATGATGTTGACAGTTTGATAAGGGATTATGTTTTCTGATTTTTATTATTTTCTTCTATTCATTTTTTGTTTTATTCTGTCTTTGATTTTTAATAAAAATATATACATGCAGTATCTTCAAATATTTTGAGAAAGCTAAACTTCCACACATTATAACCTTATTTCTCAGGGTGAAATTATTCATTGAATTTTTTGTAGTTGTTTTTGTTTTATTTTCATAGCTCAGTCTTAATCTGTTGAGCAATTTTTTGAATTGGTAAAAAAATTTAATTGAACAAAAAATTTACATAGGGTTTTGAATTACTGTTGACTTTATTAAATATTCTCCAAAGACTTCTTATTATTTTTAAATATATGATATGTTTTTCAAATATTTTATACTTTATAATATTTTTAATTAAAATACTTTTGCTTATTTAACACTTAAAATGGTACCTACATATTAAATAAATAGGAACACAGAATCAATGATAACATAAATCCAAATACAGACTCCTCTGTGTTTCATGGAGAGGGCCCTACCACGAATCATCCATCAGTCCTACAAGTAGCTTGCAGGGCTCAAGGACCCCAAGGAAAAGACTGTGACAAGTGAATCATGCTTCCCATGAAACTTCCTATCTACTATTCTGTTCTATGTTATGTTTCTATATGTAATTTTTCCCAAGATTTTTCAGTTACTGCTTGACTTATGATTTCCAGGAAGTCATTTTTTATCATCCCAGAAGGATAATTGTTTTGTTTTTTTCTAAGAAGTATGCATATTGCCTGCTTTCTTTCTTACATGCCTCTGGAAATAGCACCTTCCAAAATGTGTTAAAATTATTATGATAATAAGAACTCACTCTTTAATAGCAGCTCAGTGCTAATATAGAAAACCAGCCATTGATGTGCAGAGGATTCCAAAAGCAAGTCAAAGAGAGGATGGAAGGAGACTGAGAAGAGGAAAGGAGGAGGCGCTTGAGCAGGGAAGGAGGGAGAGAGGGAAGGAGGGGAAGAGGAGGAGAAAGAGAGAAGAAAGTATCCCCAGCTGGAACTTCCGGTGGCCCTGCCAAGCACACCCTGTCACAGGGTCCTCAAAACCTTCATTTTCCCCTCAGCTGCTCCTCCATACTTCAAGGCATCTGGTAATTTCAACCCACAATGAGAAAAAAGATTTTTTTTCTTATTCTGAAAACTCCAAAATACTTATTTCAACATACGCAGTCTCTCCTCCTACTCCTGCATAAGAAATGAAATGCATATAATCAATTGCTGAAAAATTCTTACTGCCATGCCAGAATATTAACACCAGAGTAACTATGAAACGAATTCTAAGTCCAAAACAGAGATGTATGTTAATGTGGACATCTATTATCAGCCACAAAATGCAGAGAAACATATAACACGAGTTTCAATTAAACCTATACTTGAAGTTGGGAATGATTGTCAATATTCTATATTCTATTTCAGACATAAAGACCCAAATGATATTCCACTATATTTCAATAATAGTCACAAAATACATTTAGTTTGTGGAAACATATTTCTGTCATTTATAGTAATACAATTTCAGTAGTAAAAAGAATTATAGTAAAATATCTGTGTTACCTAAATTTCACAGGGGAAACTTATGAGGCCCAGAAGCAATAATGTAGTGCTTATGCATGAAATTAACTCTGCATGAAGGGAAAAATGAGATTCACAGAAATTGAATGTCTTGTTCATACTATATTGAGCAAACTAAAATGTGGGGCATTTCTTAATTCAACCCAATGTATGTCCATACTTTACATGCTGAAATAATTATAAAAATGAAGATATTAATATAGCATAGTGATAAACTCTACACAGCTGTGAAGTAAAATTCTAAATATTAATCCAAAGGCAAAACTAAGAGGAGTGAACATGTTTTTGGAGAAACATGAAGAACTAAGAAATTAGCCATCTAAGGAATAGTTGACTCATAAATTCTTTCACAATGAACCTAGTCTCTCCAAAACCTTGTGTTTACAGCTAAAAAACAACTGCAAATTTCACCACTCTAGTTTTTAAAATTATCTTTAATATATAAAATAGTAGTAAGCACTTTGGAGTACTTTTCCAATAATATGTTAATGTGTAAAAAATACAATAACAAGATGTTTTACTCAAAAAATTAATCAATATAGTGCAAAGAAGATAAAACAAAATTATTGCAAAATAAATCTAGACTACAGGCAGACACATCAAAAAATGGTTAACACGCAAAATAATTATGCATCAATGCAAATAGAGCAATTTGGCACAGCAAGAAACTATGTCCATACGCCTCTCATTTTCAGATGCCCTCTCAATGTAAAGACAGTATTTCTTAATTCTGTATGTTCTATACAAAACCTCCTGCAAAATAATTAATATAGAAGTCTGGTATAGTGGCGCCACCTGTAATCACAGCACTAGGGGAAGCTGAGGCAGGAGGATCTCAAGTCTGAGACCAGCCCTGGCAACTTTACAAATTACTGAGACTGTCTAAAATAAAAAACTATAAAAGACTGAGAATTCAGCTGAGTAGTAAGATCCTGGGTTCAATCGCCTGTCACACACACACACACACACACACACACACACACACTACAGAAAATTTTGGTTCTTAAAATCCAGGCCGGGCAGGGAGGGATTTCTAGGGGAATTTTTAGCCATTCAAAGAATATGTGTAGCTTATTTCTAGAAAATGTCATTTTAAAGCGGAAGCTGGGCAAGACCCATGGCTTTCAGCTTCCTCATATTAGGGTGTGGCGCTCAAACTGCCTGTGACATCACCCACCTCATTAGCATTTATGAAGAGTATTTAAATGTGCATGCAGTCAACGAATCGGTTCACAATCTATAAATGTGGCTTTCCGGAGAACAGTACCAATTGGGAACATAACTAGCTAGTGCATGAAAGTAAAAGATAAATATATGATACTCAGTCTAAATGAGATCTGAGAACCAGAGGCCTAAGTCAGCAACACAGTGCCTGCTGCCAAGTGCAAGGTCTTAAGTTTGATTCCTGGTACCAAAAATAAATAAATAACTAAATAGGCTTTGAGACGGAGCCCAGGAAAATCGTTTGAAATGTACAGCACAGGCAAAACTCTGATTTAAAACAAATGGTATGACAAAGTGTCTATTACAATAAACGTGCTCAGCTTTTGAGTAATTGTGCGATGCCTAGATGCACACGGGGAGCCTAGCGGGTTCGCCGAGGACACGGTCAGCAGCAGCTCGGTTCTGCCTTCAGACAGATCACATCTTTCACTCTCCTCAAAGGGCTGGGGTCGGCGCACATCTGTAACCCAGCACTGGGGAGGCTGAGTCAGGAGGCTTATCAGGAGTTCAAAGCCAGCCTGTGCCAACAGAGTAAGTTCAACACCAACCTAGACGACACAGTGACAACTTGTTTCTAAACAAACAAACAAAAGCCAAATCATATACTCTCCTTGTTAAGATGTATACATTCCCATTTGCAAATCAAACTGATTAAATATAGCAAAATAGGTTTAAATTACACAGGAAAAAACAAACCTAATCATTTCCACTGCAAGAAAATTCATGTTTTTTCCAAATCAGCAAAAGTTGTCTTGAAAAATATTGATGTTTACAATTTTTTAAATAATAGGGGTTTTGAATAATAGGGTTTTTGTAAGTTTGAATTCAATAAATTGTTTACCTGCTGTGCTGAAGAGGTAGAGACCTATATGAGGTTTGGCAAATATTCAGATCAGTAAAGACTCAAGAAATTTTAATTAATAATTTTCATAAAAGAAGAATTCATATTTTAATGGAATCTGATCTATCTGCAGGAAAATTCAATTTAAAAAGAAAGGAAATATAATTTACTGGGAGACCACTAACATCCCAGTCAAATGTTTTAAACTAATACAAAATACTAGCTTTAAGTGTAAGGTACCCTGTACCCTCTGCTCACTTACAAATATTTTTGCAAACAAAAAAATAAGTTCCCTATGAAGCTTAGATTTTTTGTTTTCTGTTATAGCACATACTCTGCAGGCAAAGTCCATTTATGGACTTTGTTTAAAACAAAGAGAAAGAGAAGAGGAGAAAAAGGGAAACCACTCTCTGAAAACAATTAAACAGCAAAACAAAGCATACTGGAATAATTAGAAAACAAATGCTCTTTTTTCCATCCTTCCTTAGTTTTGATGGCTCGAAGAAGTTTGAAAATTTACAGAGTTACTGCAGACACCAGGAGAGAACTCAAGACCCATGTGAGTCACCATGGGTTTGTCACACTGTCACCCATGCCTCCGTGACCCTCGTGCCTCGCGGGTCTGGTGTGACCCGGAAATGCTCAGGAGCACCGGAAGTCAGCGAATTCCAGTGCCTGGGACCTGGAACAGGACCCTGGTGGTGATGGTGCCACCCTTATCTAACCTCCTCTAGTTTCATAATTAGTTTTAATCTGCACACTTAGGTTTCACTCATTCTGTAATGGTCTGTTACAGCCAATGACACGCTTTGATTTCTGATGAGTAGTTTCATCCTATTCTTGAAATTCTCTTGTGATAAGTAAAGAATAAAATTTACTACAAATAATCCAATAACAAATTATTAGTCTGACCCCAAGAGCTATTTTTACTTCTAAATCTCTAGTCAATTGTGAGTATTTAAACACCAGATCGTAATCTATCCTGTCCTGATTATGTTCATGATTCTTTCATAGGATGAAGTCTTATTGGTGCCTAATCATGTCCGAAGTGACTGCAGTTTCAAGCAATTTTCGTATATCTAAGCAAGTAAGTCTAGCTTCTAGTATATAACTCAACAAAAAGGACAAATCACAATAGCCCACCCAATCTCTACATTACTGAGAGAGACAGACAGAGAAGATCCCATTCTTGCCAAGTGCAGTGAAGACTTAGCAAATGTCAACCTTAGGAGCGCAGATAACCTATCTCAGTAATCCATAACTACATTTCCTATTTTTGAATCATAGCATGAATTACTGACTGAAATTCAAAGATATGAAATATATTTCAAACCTGATATGTAGAGAATCAAGCTTTAAAACCTGAAAAAGTATATGATTTTAGAATTGTTCCTCTTTTAAAAGTATTTATAATCTAGGCAGACATTAAATGTCTCTATAAACCAAATTGATAAGAGTTATAAAGAAAGTTATTTTCCAAATCTAGTATTTTAAATTAATTTCTTCAAATGAGGCGCCATTTATGTCTTTTAGTGTCTCTAACTTTGGGAAAATTTCAAAAGACATTCAGTGTGTGCAACAGTTTTATGAAAAACAATATTTTTTCCAACATCTCCATCTGCTGGCTTAGAGAAAAAGCAGATTTTTTATCAGCTATTTCTTCAAATTTCATATTTTATAGTTTATCTCATTCTGTCGAATTTAAATATGAAGTTATTCAATTATTATTAGCTATACTAATAGCTATTTGTCCAACTCATTCAAAAAAACAAATTAGGAACAGATTTTAAAGAGTTACATATTTAATTTTTTTAACCTCAGATCCTATGAGATCAAATACTTGTGTTCCTAAGCCTATAGACTTTTTTTAAACTTGGTAATAAGCATGTCATTCAAGTGTACTAAAATTATTTAGAATGTGAAAATACCATGTATTTTCCTAAAATCTCCTGTTGGTGTTAATAGATAACCGAGTCATCTGTATATCAATGCCAACATCAAGCTTATTATTTTCATAAAATTTCACATTTTCAGTTGCTGAAATAAATTGCTTGTGTCTGGGCGTGGTGGCACATGCCTGTAATCCCAGCATTTAAGAGGCTGAAGCAGGAGGGTCACTGTGAGTTCAATGCCAGCCTGAGCTACTCTGTCTCTAAAAACAAAGAAACAAATTACTGGTGTTCAGGAATCACTAGAACACGTATATGTGCAAGTATTCAAGTTCTGAGCCCAGATCTGAGCTGAAGGCCCTGGGATACTTTTCAGCCTCAAGCATGCTGCTGCCCTTTGCCTGTGCCCCAGCTGCCTTTGGGGGAGTTCGCCCCCCACCCCATCTGGAGACGGCCAGCAACACCGTGTGGCAGCTCAAGTCCTGCAGATGGAGTGCTGAACAAAGCAAGCAGAGAATTAGAACCAGCGATGACAATCAGTTTTTTTCTTTATAGACAAGCGACTTCCCCCAACCTACGTGGGTGTAGGGTACGAGCTACAGCCCTCACCACCCCTGAGCCCAGACCCACAGGCAGACTAAGCAGACGCCAGCACCACGGAGCCAAGTTCAGTTTCATTTCCTGAGCAGAGAAGGGCGCCTTCTGTGTCCAGGGAGGAGGAGGAAACAAGTCTGAATGTATGCTGTCTCTCTGCATGCCCTGTCCCCTCTGTCCTGACACACTTGTGAGGCAGTGATTGTGGGCACGCAGCCCCTTCCACCTCCAACTCCTTTCACCTTTTTATCAAAATCAAATGTCCCCAAAATATTATTATGGCCCAGAGAGAAACAAAGATCAGAAAAAAAAACAAATGAGTGGCCAAGGGGAAAGCATTCATTTCCTCCCTAACTACCCCAGGGCACTGAGCACATATTTACCAGATGAACACATGAATGAGTGACTTAACGAATGATTCTTGAGGTTCACCAATGGTTTCAACTGCTAGATACAGACTTGCATCTCTCCTGCTTTCCCCTAGTTTTAGGCCATTTCTATATTCCCAGAATGACAATTCTGAGAAACATTTAGAGGAAAAACAACAACAACAATAAAAAACAACTCAGTACTGTTTCTAGTTAATAAGACAGGGAATGTGGAAAGGAAAGAAGCAACCGTGATGGGAAGAAAGGAAAAAGAAGGTGGCAGAAATGAAGGCTAGATGTTGGAGATCCCTCTTCATTTCCAAAGATACTTATGGAAACAAAAGGGAACAGGCAGGTGCTCTGGCCGTCCCACTGTGACCATGGAAACCGAGGGTGTGGCTCTCAGCACTGTGCGCCTGGTGGTCATTTTACCTGGCTCAAACTAGAATTTCTCCTCATTTGCATAGCCCACACCCACGCAGCAGGGCTCCTTGGTCTGCTACCCAGCGCCAACCACAATGTACCTCAGTAAGTTTTCCTATCACAGGGAAATAAAAATAAACCAATAGGTAAACAAACACCTTTGTTATATTGAAACTGTCTCTCTAACCTATAAGTGAATTAGAAACTATAAAGCTCCACTGGTTAACTCTTGGATTTTAGGGCTTAACTAAAATCAAAATCAAGCTACTTCATAAACATCAAATGATGATACCTACCATCTAATGATGGAAGGAGAGCAACATTTCTTCCATTTCTGCAGGAAGTGAGGAGAAAAAGGTGAATCATGGGGTACCCCGCTTAAAAAGACAAGGAATCCAGGATAAAAAAGAGCAAATTAAACGGGCCAGCCTCATCTTGACAAATTAGACCCTGGAGAGTCCATCCATGTCTTGATGACTGACTTTTGTGGTGTTGATAGTTTACATAACCTCCCCACAACACACACAGGAGTTAAATATTTTATAGTGTCTTTTTAGTACAAAAGAAAGGAAGGAAGGAAGGAAGGAAGGAAGGAAGGAAGGAAGGAAGGAAGGAAAGAAGGAAAGAAGAAAAGGAAAGAGGGAGAGAGGGAGGAAAAGAGGGAGCCAGAAGCCATAGGAAAGAACGAGGGCTTCAGAATATATCACTGTCATTTCACATATGAGAAATTTCTGAATAAAGAAACCGAGTAACAAAAACATGAAGCAATGTGCTCAATGAGTCAATGTCAACTCCAGAAATTTCCCCCTGGTTCTCTGCAGCAATCAGTAAGGTATTTATAACCTAGGAACTAGAAATGCTGAGACTTGGAATTCGCATGCTCGCAGCTTTTGAAGATTTTGAAGTGCATTTGGTTCCTCCAACTCATTTGCGTGAGTGTCCTAGAATAATAATCTATGAAAGCGCGATTCCAGGAGGTGAAGACATGGGAAAACATGTTTATTTCACTTTCTCTTTGCGAAGGAAACAGGAACTCTGTAGATAAAATGGAATTTTGATATGCCCTCTTCTCAGAAGTGTGGTCAAAAGCATTCAGTTGGCAAGTTATTTTTAAATAAATGAAATCTATATGCATATTACATGAAGGCATTGATTCTGTGAAAAATCAATGGAGTTTAATATGTTTAATATATACATATTCTCTCCGTAGATCTACTTCAATAAAATTGATGTTTAAAAATAAAAAAAAACTGTAGAGCCTGAAGATCAAAATCTACCTTAATGTAAACCACTATCTTTGATTTTATAAAATCTAACGCAGCAATTGCATCAAGGAACAGTGATTTTGTTGAGTAAACACAGTGGTTATTTTCTAAGTAAGCTCCTCTGTGATTTACACCAGTGAATAAACTTCTCAATTGCTGTTTTCCACAGGTACAGCCCTGGATACCGGAAAGCCACGCAGTCCCTGCGTCTGTAGCCTCCCCTGAGGAGTCCCCGGTTTTCTAGGACCCTCACCCTGTTATCCGATTACCTAGTTGGATATTCGACACATTTGTACATCACACTTGGAAATCAGGAGGCAAAGAGACTTCTAGACATCAAATGAATGAACAGCCCCATTCTGGCAGGTAAATCAGCCAAGTGTGAAAGCCTGGACCATTTAAGTCACACGGTTTCCTGCATATTTGTTTGTTAGGTACGGAAACTTGATGAGATATTCTTCCATGACATTTTTTGAGATCTCTCGTCTGTCTGTGTCTCTCTCTGACTCTCTCTCCATTTACCTCTGTCTCTCTGTCTCTGTCTCCTCGCACACACACACACACACACACACACACACAGTTTGCCTTCTCCTTCAGCCTGAGCCTTTGGAGGGATGGCACAGCGTTGCGAAGCCCTCCCCTCCTTCCCTCCTCGCCCAGCCTCTCGCTCAGCTCGGCCTGGGGGCTGCGCCTTGGGGAGGAGCCGGCTGCGGGGCTGGGGTCTCGCTGGCTCCGGTGTGGGTCTGACGCGGGCGGGGCCGAGCCCTAGCGAACCCTGAAACCGTTCTCTGTGGAGGGGCCGCGGAGGCCGCGCTGGGCGGCCCACGCGAGAACCTCACGGAGCCGCGCGCGGGACTAAGGATCAGACCGAACAGAGGACTGCGCGTCCCGCCCGCCCCCGCCCGCTCCCCCAGCGTGGGTCTGGGCCTGCGTGGGCCCGGCTCCCCAGCTGCGACCCTTGGGTGGGCGCTGTTACGTAAGGGCCCGCGCCCGGGTGCAGCGCGCAGGCTCCACGACATACAGCTCGCCCCCTCCCGGGCAGGGCACGAGGAAGGGGTCGGGGACGCCGAGTTTTGCGTGGGACCCGGCCACGCGTGCAGGGGAGGGGAGGAAGGGAACGAGGACCCAGGCGAGGCCTATCGCCTCCGCTGCTCCCCACCTGCAGGGTCCCCGAGCCTGGGTCCCCTGCGCCCTGCGCCCCCGCACGCACGCGCGTGTGCACCGCTCACACCCACGCGCGCGCACACCGTCCACCCCCGGCCTCCGCGCGGCTCCCGAAAGACATGAATATTCATGACTTACACGCATTGGTGACCGCGAAGCTGTTGGCGACCTCTAGGTTGTCGATGTGAGGCGTCAGTCTGAACTCCGAAGTGGAGAACTGCACCATCCCCACCCGGAACGCGCTGTATTCCTGGTCGGCGCCCCTCGGAAACAGCCCCCCTGCAGAGACCGAGCGCCGGGCGAAAGAAGCAAAGCGTCAGTGCCCGCGAGGCAAAGCGCGGCGCCCCGCCAGCGAACCCCCTCTCCCGGCGCGCCTGGCTGCCTCGGCCTGCGGGAGCAGCAGCCGAGGGGCCCGGTGCGCGCCTTCGCTTCCCGCCACCCCAGCTTCGCATGCAGACCCTGGGGGAATCGGGGCGAACCGGCCGCTATCTGAGGGCGGAATTCGTAAAATGTGGGGCCAGGACCGGAGAAGCTGGTTTCTCTGTGCTATCAGAGGCACGATCGGTCCCTGGGCTCCGTCCTAGGGAAACCGTGCACATTCCAGGTGGTTTAAATCTGGAATGCAGTCAAGGTATGACATAAGGCTACATGACATGAATTAATTCGCCCACTGTGAACAAAGATCGCCACCAAATTATGCACAATCCCGAAGCATAGCACAAAGGGTACCTACCTATCTGTATGCTGTTAGAAGAGACACCAAAGATCAGTCCCCACAAAACAGGAGAAAGGAGGACAGAAATATGCATAATCTTTTGCATTTCCAAGAAAAGTAGAGCATCCACAAAATTCCCCCTCTCTTGTTTTTTTTTTTTTTTTTAATTTCTTAAGAAAAATTTCTTTGCCCTTTTCTTCCTCTTCCTTCTTCGGCCCTTTTCCTCAGCAGATTAGATCCTCTGCATTTTGAGACAGCGGTTCAGCACCAGGCTGCTGAAAGCCCGAAGTGGAGGCAGAAGAATCCCGGCTGCCGGTCCTGCCGGCGGCCGTCGGTGCCTGCGCCCGAGGTGCGGAGCCGGCGGATGCAGCTGGCCGGAGCCGGGGATGTGCAGCGCCCTCGCGCGCGCTCGGCTCCCTTTCCTCTCCGCCCCTCTCCTCTTCTCTCCTCTCTTCCTCTCCCCTCTCCTCTCCTCTCCTCCCCTCTCCTCTCTTCTCACACACACGCGCGCGCGCGCACACACATACACACACACACACAGGCGAGGCACGGAGAGGGGCCGGCAGCCCCGGGCGCGCGTGCGCGGATGCCCCTCCCCCGCGCGGCGCCCCGCACCCAGCACTCCGCACCCCGCGCCCCGCACGGCCCGGAGCCGGCGGCCCGGGGCTCTGCACCGGGTCCCGCGCCGCGCGTTGCTGTTTCAGCACCGCGGACAGCGCCCGCTCCGGCCTGGCTTCTCCGGCCGGATGCAGCGCTGCGAAGCTGATTTCCGCCGCCGCCACAAGCCGGCTTGCTAATTATCAGCGGGGGCTGCAAGTTCTCTCACCAGGCTCGGCCGATTTTACGTGCAAAGTCATTTGGATGTTTATCTTCCATTTCCTGAGAAAAGCCATTTAGCAGTAGTGAAACCTCACTAGTCCCCTCCGCTGACCCAGCTTTCGGAAAGCAAAGAAGCAAACCAAATACCCATCCACCAAGTGTTCCCGAATTGTGAACTTTGGATTCATGAGATGGAACCAGGGTCCACGGGAACCCCCAAATTCTGCCCTCGTAGACTAAAGTCCTACTGGAGAGCATCAAGGTTGAACCTCGGGAGTACTTTGCGTCCGTGGAGTGTATGCTGCACCCAGCTGCGAGGCCAGCTTGCAAGCCAGCTGACGTCCTGGCAGCCCTGGCAGCAGCCGCCCTTCTGCTGCTGTAGAAACGTGTACACTTGGGTGCTTAGACTCCCCTCTCCGCACGGATTAAAGGCAAAAGCAGCTCTCTTGCAAGAGGAAACCTCCGGAAGATCAAGCTGCTCTAGGCAGGCCACAGAGCTGCGGAGCCTTGCCAGAGACTCAGCTGCGAGCCAGAGAGCCCATGGCATTTTGGCCTGAGTTTGGAAACAGCACTGCCTAAAGGAAGCAAGTGGCCTCATCCGGTCCCCTCCAACACCCGAGCCCCTGGGAAGGGAAGATGAGGCCGAGAATGAAAAGTCTGTGGGAAGGGAGCTGGTGGGGGAGGAAGGAGGGGGCTTCCCTCTGTGGAATATTAGCTCTCAGAGCTGCAGGCCAAGTCCACCTCCAGGAGTCCACCCCGGAAACTCCCTCTGCTGCTCAGCAAGTCCTCCCCAACCCCAGTCTTGTGTGCCACAAACAAAGAAATAAAAGACTGAATTCAAGGAGCTGCCTCGAGGAGTCGGGGATGACAGTCCACCACAGTGAAGAACCTGCTACGGGTCCCACATTGCAGGGCAGGTAGTCTACTGGTCTACCTTCCCTGGTCTACAGCATGACCCTCACTCCTGCATGGCCCTGTGACTCCAACGGGCCTCGATCGGCTTCACCGTGAGAAGGATGCATGGAAATGCCTCGGAGGCCCTCAGATCCTAGGACTCTGCGCTTCACACTCCGAGCTTTCTTCTGTTTTGATTGTCACTACCATTAAGGCGGGAAGAATATCTACCATCTATAACTAAGCTTATGTGCGACAGGTAAAAGCACTTTCTGGTGAGATCACAAAACTTATTTCAGTCTTCATAGAAACTCCCTACATATATAAGGCAGGTCCACTGAATCAAGGCATGTATCCTGGGAAGAACTAAAAACAATGATGTGAGAGGCAAGAGTATTTGTGGATACATTCAAAATTGCAGCAAAATAAATAAATCATACACATTTCATCAATAGTTATGTTGCTAACCATAAAAATGATTTGAAATCATTCCCCCTTTTAAATTAAAAAAACCCTAAAGGAATGGATTAGAGGACATAGCAAGCTATAAATACATCGCAATCATTTTCATTTTTCCTCCATTTAAATGTTTTCTCAAGACTATCTTCAAATCTATGGAAAATAACTTCAAAATCAGAGAGAAAAAGGGAGAGGGAAGGGGACCAGGGTGGGAGAGAGAGAACCAAGCTAGGCATCTGGAGTGTGAGAAAACATTGATGCTTAAAGTGTGAGTGGATATAAAATGAAGTTTAAACGATAAAGATTTTTCAAAAGCTATTTTCATCTTAACCTATCTCAAAGTCAAGGGCACATATGAATTCAAAATTGACTGAATTGCATACTATGAAAACTGAATTTGCTGAATCATAGAGCACTTTTTTGGTAAATATGTAAGACTCAGGCAAAAGTGACAGTCTATATATTAATTATAACTTGTATATGAGTGCAAACAAGAGTTTTAGCAAAAATTCCATGTAATTCAATGGCTGTTCCATTAATGCACGTTCACAATATATTTAAGTAACTTTCACATACGAAAATATTTCCTACATTGGGGTAATTTTATTGACATTACCATTCAAGAAATTTTTCAATCCACTAAATTATATAAATAATATATATTTTGAGCACCAAATTCTGTCAATTTAAGTGTAATAAATTTACTAAATGGTTATACAAATAAAAGAAAAAAATACTAAAAATTATTTTAATATATCCAAAGCTCTATTTTGAAGCACTTAGAAAGAAACTGATGGTTTCTACAGTATTTATAATAATCAATACATGAATGAATGATCAAATTAATTTTGAAAATTATCAAAATAAATAGTGTGCTCCAAGACACAGTTTGCTATTTTCTGCCCTCTGCTGTTCAATATTGGCAATTATATAAAATTTACTATTATTTCTGATGCACAGATGAACAAAGATAAAAAAAGAGAGAAATAGAAGATATTATCTACCTTACAATTTGTCTGTCTGGTTTGTTATTTGATTGCTGATTTGTTTCTATGTGTATGTTTAAGTTCCATGATCAAGGCGAGAAACAAGTTCTGCATGCAAACTTTCAATTTCTGTTTTACCTTTGTTTCAATATAGGAAATAATGATATTCCTTTTAATTTGTTCTTACACATACTTGAAGATTTTCAATAAGCGTTCCCACTCTCCATAGTTTTAAATTCATGTTTCTTCATGAAGTTATTTTACATACAGTAAGGTTGTTGTATTTGGTGGGGCAGGGAAGGTTCTAATCTTGAACACTTGAAGTTGCTTTCATTATAAAAACTGTATAGTCAGTGCCAGAGACACACTTCCTCTTGTGATCAAAGTGTGGTCACCACCTCCTTCCTGTTCACCCTCCAGCATTGTGGGTACCCCACACCCAAAAGCCTGGGTGGGACTTGGCCTTAGGAGCCACCTGTCAGCTCCCAGCAGGAGACAGAGGAGGAACAGCTCCTGTGAGGGAACATCCCAGCTTGACACCTGCCTTGCAGAAACATCTCTGGAGAAACAGAAAGGGAAACAGGAGAACTTCAGTTACCGGAACAATATATGCAAAGGGACACACATTCCGATGATGCTTCATTTTTAAAGAAGATAAAGAATAATATGAATATTCACACTGAGACAATATGGACTTCACATTTCTAGTGTAAAATTTTAAATTTTGATTCAATAGGATCAAATTTATTTTCCCAGTGTGTGTATGTTTGTGTGTGTGTGTGTATATATATATATATATATATATATATATATATATAATATGAAGCTAAACATATAGATAGATACATAATAAATATATATTAATATATATAAAAGTTCAAAAATTAAAAAATACTCAATTTTAAGTCTAAATGAGTTGAATATACAAATTTGAATTTGTTCTATGTCACAGATAGCAATCTTACACACAAAATGTTTCAATTTATTAATTCATTCAGCAAACATTTATTAGGTGACTAGTGCATTCCAAAGTTGTGCCTTAATATGGTGGATCAGATGGGCACAAGGGCTGCCCTCCTAATGAAAATTCCTAGACTTCAAGCTAGTGAGTGATTAAAATCATGGGATGGTGGCAATGACAAATCAGAAACTAGACAAAAATCAGCACACTATGATGATGGTAAATGAAAGTCTTTTATGCCAACGATGTCTTGGCTCTCACAAGAAGTTAAGGCCCTTCAAGTTGACCCCTCCATGGAGGAAGTAGAGTTTATCCCAGTGAACAGCTGGATTTAGCAGAGGACAACACGGAAAGGCAATGGCATCAGCAAGTAGCGTAGGAATCCAAAGAAGCTCAGTGTTTCTAAAGTGGAAAATGAAACGGAGAAGCAGAAGGAACAGGCAAGACAGTGGCTTTTTAAAAATGAAATTTTATAGATAGCAAAAAAGAGAACCATTTTGAAGGTTCTAAATGGAGAAATGAAATTTTACAATTTACATTTCGGATAAGATGTTTGAGGGTTATGTGGAGAAACAGGAGGTGTGATCACAATACACGCAGCAGATTTTTAAATCTAAAGATTTTATAACGGCTAAAGTTTCGTTGTCATTAAGCTTCCTCAGAATGCTTCCCTTCCTTCACACACTTGTACTGTACTCCTTCCACTTTCTACCAGGGGTCTTGCTAACTTCTGAAGCCATTCTGGCTGTTCTCTTTTGTGTCTTCATAGATATGATCAAAAATAAAGGGGATACTTTGCCAAGTGTCAGTCAGTGGAAACCCAGCCTTGTAAGAATATTATGGTGTGTTCTCACCCAGCTTATGCCTGGACCTGGGATCATGCAGCATCTGGCACCTCCTCAGTGTAAAAAGTAACCATGAAGCAAAGCACACTGCTTTGACTCAGAGTAAAACATTTCCTTGGCATTTCTCATGGGTATGGAAGCCAAGATTCATGGAGTAACAGTAGGGCTAGGAAGAAATCACTGTTTTACAGAAACTATTTAGGATTGAAGTTCATAAGAAATTTTTGGTGAATATGCATGTGATAGAGGTAAAGACAGAGAAGAAAAAGCACTGATTTCAACAGCAGGAGGCAGAGAGCCCAGGAACACTGTGTATCTCAAGGCCAAGGCCAGGAGAGCACTGGGAAGCAGATGTGAAAAGCTGGAAGTTGGAGAGTTCAGCTGGGGACCCATTGGGTTTGCAAGGCTGGGGTAACACAGTCCTTCAGGCTTTGGGGTTAGCGTCCAATTCTGCCACTCAGGGGAGCAGCACTGTGAGGGCTTCATGGTGAGAATCATCCACACGCATGATAATTACCATGTCTTGGAAAAGGTTGGGTAAATGCTCCCCCACCTCAAAAGGAAAAAATAAAAAACCTAAAAAGCACAAAAATCAAAAAGAAAAAACATCTATACACCTTTAAAATCCTGTTGTGATTTAATGCTGATAAATACACAGCCATTTCATCTCTTTCAAAGTAGGCCACAGGCATGAGCCTGCTGCATAACTTTGATTTTAGGTTCTTTAAAGTGGAGCAAAGTTATGGGCATTTGAATAGTAAGGGTTTTTTTTTTCAAATTTTATGGTTTTTCTAGTATTTCATGATAGTTTTGCTTACACAAGCAAGACTGAATTTTTTGTCTCATTGCTTACTGATACTTTCTAGAGCTTTCAGCATGGTTTTTATCAATTCTCTTGTCACCAGCTATCAATGTTTTAATTAAACTCCTTAACGGAAATATTGGAGTCAATTGCTGCAAAAGATTATTCTTTTACTTTCTTTTTTTTTTCTTCACCTTTTTAGAAAAGGAAATGCCCTTGACTCTCACTCATCTGTGACAGTAGAAATTAGACAAGGGTGGTTGTCTCAAGTACTCACTGCACCTGCCCTAGTGCTTTTCATAAAATGTAAAATGCAGATCACAAGGAATGACAGCGGCCCCATGGTGGAGTGGGAAGGCCTCGATGTCTATCCCTCCGTACACTCATCAGCATACCGACACGATTTGTTTGTAAGGAGCCCAAAAACTCTTTGCAAAACTCTTCTACCCTAAAGGAACAAAAATACCCCTAGTTAAAACTGTAGGCAAATCCAAGACTTCCTTGCACTGTAGATCATACCCACAGCACAATGCCGGAAACTCAGCCCAGCACCGCTGCTCTTTGGAGAGGAAGAGAGAGCAGGACCCCATATCCAGTGTTCCAGTTTTTCCAAGTGTTGTGTGCAAGATGGGCTGCCGTGTGGGAAAGCCCAGGACCCAGCATGTGCTAGAGCCTTTGGAGCTACAGGGAGAGATGGGACTCTGAAGGCGGTAGTGGGCACTCAGGGCAGTTTGTCCTCCCAGTTCAGTGCAGAGCCAGAGGGAGGAAAAAATAACGGCTTCAACTTTCCAGTGTCTTCCATTGCTATCAAAGGAAATAGCATCTATTGCTTGCATCAAATGGGAGGAAAAGAATAAAGACAATTAACAGAAAAGATTGAAACATTTGCAGAATTTCTTGCCACACTGATTGGTGGAAGTCTTCTCCCATAAGAACCATCAGAGGAGAGTTAGAGAGATTGTATATTTTATAATATTTTTTTTCTAAAGAGGTATGACACAAAAAAGATCAAGATGGAGCTCTGGCAACTGACCCAAATTACCTGATAGATGATTCAGGATGACTGCTGTAAGGATGCTGATGATTCAAGATAACTTCCGTAAAGATGCTCAGTGAGCTTGGAAAACAACCAAATGAGACTTTCAACCAAGAGACAAAAAGCTTAAAAGAAGACAACCAGAGATCTTGAAGTTCACAACCATAATAACTGAACAGGAAAAATTCAATAGAGGGGTTGAATAATAGACTATATCAAGTAGAAGAAATAATCAGCTAAATCAAAGGTCCTTTAGAATTATCCAATCAAGGAATAAAAAGAAAAAAATGAACAAAAAAGGAAGATGAATTAAGAACTTCTACAACATCATCAAGGGGACCAATATATGCACTATTGTATTCACATGAGAAAACAATAGGAAAAAGAACTAGAAATCTTATTGTAAGAAATGATGACTTACACCGTCCAAATCCCGGGAAGGGAATGCAGACCCACATCCAGAGAGACCACAAGACCTCAAGTAAAATAAATCTAAGGAAATGAGCACCAAAATATATTGTCAAAAATCAAAGATATAGAAATTTTTGAAAGCAAAAAATAAAACTGTTTTATCTCATTCAAGAAACTTTTATAAGATTACCAGTGACTACACTGTTACCTTCAAAGTACAGAAAGAAAAAAAAAAAAACTTCCAAACAGTATTACACATCAGGAAACTATTCAAAAACCAAAGGATGTGGAGACTTTCTCAGACAAGGTTTGAGACAATTTTCTCAAATCTGAGGGAGTTAATTGGTTCATTTTCGTTTTAAAAAGGTTAAAGGAATTGTTCAATTTGAAAAAAATGGGTCCTAACCACAATGAGTATAAAGCTCATTGTTAAAGATAAATATATATTAATATAAAATATCCTGGCAGTAGGTAAATCACTTTTAATTCAAATATAACAATTAAAAACTAAAATATAAACAATGTGTTAATAGATTCAGGATATCAATGATGTCAGATTAGGACATCAGTAATAATAAGTGTAAAGGACAGAGAAATTAAATAGTTTATATATGTATTTGAAGTTATATTGTTATTTATTTAAAAAAAATTGATATAAGTAGGATTTGTCATGTATATCTCATGGTAACTACAAAGAAAATACCAACAGAGAAAGAAAAAGAATAACCAATACAGATCAATAAAACACACACACACAAAATGAAGAAAATGAAACATAGAAAGACAGAAAGAGAAGAAACAGGAACAAAAGAAGCCACACTTAGAAAGTCCACATTTTCTTTCATATAGACAACCTTAAAAGGCAAGAACGTAGAAAGATTTTTAGAGAAGAGGAAGGGAGTGGAGAAGGAAGAGGCAGGGAGAAAAGAATCAAAGTGTCCTATGCATGGATGGAGATGCCGAAGAAAAACCTTTTGTTCCACAGCTAATGTATACTACAAAATTAAGTAAAATAAAAAATTATAAAAAGGGTAAAAACAGTGGAAAAAATGACCTTTTCAGTTTTGCTGAAGTATGACTGGAAAATGAAATTGACAAAATTAATGGAAAATGAAAAGAAATAGGCAAAAAAATTATCCTTATGAATAATTACTTTAAATGGAAATACTTCCCAATCAAAAGATATTGAGAGGCAGAATGGCTTTAAAAGTAGCAAGATGCAACTCTATGCTTTCTACAAAATCCATTAGATTTAAGGATACACACAGGTGGAAAGTGAAGGAATGGAAAAAGAAATCAATGAAAATGACAGCCAAAACAAGAAGAGGCTATATCTATGTCTGACAAGAGTCTTTAAACTGAGTTGATCTCAAGAAATAGGGAAGAATATTGTATAGTGATAAAGAGTCAACCTCTTGGGAATACAAAACTATTATATATGAACATAGCAAAAATAAACCCACCCAGATATCTGTAGCAAATGTCACCAAAATTAAGGAAAAACAGCAGTACCATGATAGTAGTTATCATCAATCATCATTTCAGTAATGGACTTAACAACCAAACAGAAAACTTAATAGAGAAATATATTTGAACAACAGGATGGGTAAATTAATTGAAAAGTCCTACACAGAGCACTCACAGCAGCCAGGGTGGACAGCACATCTTTCTCAAGCACACATAGAGCCTTCACCACATAGATCACATGCTAGGGCGTGAAATAAGTCTTCACACATTTAAGAAGTTTGACTTCCCACCAAGTGTCTATTCCAACCACAATGAATTACAAAACCAACTGAAGAAAGTAAGAAATTACTAAATATATAGAAATTGGACAACTTTGAATCGCTAATAAATTTTTAGAAGAAATCAAATCAGACATGAGAAAATACTGAAGAAAATAAAGGTACAACACACCCAAAACCACAGCATGCAGCAAAGGAAATACAAAGAAAAAATATTGTGATAAGTGTCTACATTACAAGAAAAGACCTCAAATAAGCTACCCAAGTATATACCACGAGGATCAACAGACGGAAGAGAAGGAGGAGGAGAAGGAGGAGGAAGAGGACGAGCAGTAAGGAACAGCAGGAGGGGAAAGTCGAGGGAAAGCAAAGAGGGGCAGTAAAGAGAAAGAAGTGGAAGGAGAAGGGGAAGCCTAGGAGGGCAGATAAGTTAGCAGGATAAAAGATACAATCAAAATAAGCAAAAGTAACAAAACAGAGATGAGAAAAGAAATAAATACAGAATTAATAGACCTTTACAGAGACTTAAAATAGAGAAGACACAAATAAAAAATAAGAAATAAAAGACATTATAATTTTTGGCAAGGAAATAAAACAATTCCAATACTACTGTGAATAAATTGGATAAACTACAAGAAATTGATATATTTCTGGAAAGGTAAACTTATTAAAATGTCATCAACTGGTGAAGAGAAATTAATATGATACAGCACATTAATATGAAGTTTAAAAATCATATGATCTCCTCAGCATGTGCCAAAAGAACTTGACAATATTTAATATGCTTTAGACTAAAACTCTAGCAAATCAGGAATGTCAGGGAACCGCCCCAACATAAGAAAGGCAAACATGGCAAGCTCACAGCTAATAGCTGATCACGCGTAGTTCATGTAAATGTAAAGTTTTCCACTAAGAGAGCAAGGCATAGATGTTCAACTTCACCACTTCTGTTCAACCTGGCACTGGAAGCCCTAGCTGGAGTAATTAATCAATAAAAAAATAAAAGTCATTCAAATAGTAATGAAGAATCAAATACTTGTTCACAGAATCATGATCCTACAGACAAAACCCTAAAAATTCCAAACACAAAAATCAGTTAGACCTAATAGATCAATTAATTAAATTTTCCAGACACACAATAAATGTACAAAATCAGTTCTATGTCTATGCACTAACATCAAGCTTTCTTTAAAAATAAATTAAAAGGAAATACCATTTTTGGTTTGGGTCTTTGAATTTGGGGGAGGGATGATTTTTTTCAATTCTTTGTATGTTCTAGATATAAATCCTTTGTCTGAGGGATGGTTGGCTGTTTTCCCATTCTGTGGCTTTCTGTTCAACTTGTTGGTGTTTTACTTTGATGTGCAAAAATTTTTTAATAAGATGAGATTCCAGTTATTGATTCTTTGAAGCACTTTCTGTGCAGTTTGCATTTTGATCATGAACTCTTTGCCTACCTCTATGTCTTCAAGATTTGTACCTACCTTGTTTTCCAGTGTGTTTAGTGTTTCTTTTTTAATAATTAGATCCTGATCCATTTTAACTTTAGTGTACGGTGATAGACATGGGTCTAGTTTCAGTCTTCAGCATGTGGAAAGCCCATTTTCCCAGCACCATTTATTAAAGATGCTATCTTTCTTCCAGTGAACATGTTTGGTCTCTTTATCAAAGACAAGATGGCTGAGTGTGTTTGTCCTTGTGTCTCCATTTTCTAATCTGTTCCACTGATCCTCAAGTCTGTTTTTTGCTTTTGTTTTGTTTTGTTTTGTTTTGTTTTGTTTTTGCCAGTATCATGCTGATTATATCATGGTAGCTTTGTAGTATAAATTTAAAAAATAGGCATCTGAGATGATATACACTTCTCAGACGAAGAAATACAAATGCAAGTAAATATATGAAAAAAAGTATAACATCACTGGTCATTCAAGAAATGCAAATTAAAAAAATATTGTGATAAATTTCTACATTACAAGAAAAGACCACAAATAAGTGAGATTCCATCTCACTCCAGAAAAATGGCTCTCATCAAGAAACTGACCAATAACAAATGTTGAAGGGGCTGTGGGGAAACAGGAACCCCTCTCCACTGCTGGTGGGAGTGTAGACCGGTGTAACCACCATGGGAATCAGTGTGGAGATTCCTCAGAAACCTGGGGTTGGAGGTCCCATTCAATCCAGTTATTCTTTTTCTGGGTAGTTTCCCAGAAGAATTGAAAATATCATACTACAGCTATATATGTGCACCCAGGCTTATAGCAGCACAATTTGTAAAAACTAAATCTTGGAAACAACCTAAATGCCCATCAATCACAGAACTGGTGGAAAAAAAATGTGGTATTTTTATACCATGGAGTTTTATTCAACTATAAAAAGATAAAGTTGAGGATTTTGTAGGTAATGGATGCAACTAGAAACCAGATTCATAAGTGACATAAATTAGACTCTCATGAGTAAATGTTGTCTATCTTGTATAAAACACTGAAAGAATAAATAAGATCCAATGTGTACAATAGATACTGTGAAAGGGAAAGAAATGGCTCAGAAGGAAAGAACAACTGGGAAGGGGAAAAGGAGAAAAAAAGAAGGGTAAATATATGTATATATATATAGATATATACACACACACAAGATAGATAACTATACTACTGATCTGTGAGTTCATCAAAAAGAACAGTTTGTGCTTTCACTGTCCAATAGTTTCATCATTTTTTCATGTCTATATCTTGTAATCTGAACAACTACTTTGAAGATAACAACACACAATTTATTAAACGGGGTTAATCTATTATTTTGTTTTGAAATTCTGTATAGTCATTTTTATTCTTTTTTTATTTAAAAAACACCAATACTATTGAAAACAAAATGAATAAAATATGCAGGAAGAAAGGGAAAGGGCAAAACCTCGTGCGCTGAAAATGATAAAACACTGATGAAATAAAGAAATTACAAATATAAAGACATCATGTTGATAAAATGGAAGGCTTAATATTAATTAAAATATTCATATTACTCAGAAGGATATACGGATTAACACAATCTCAATCAAAATCTTAACAACATTAATTACAGAGATACAAAATATCTCTGAGATGCATACATAGAAATACAAAGACCCTAAACAGCCCCACGTATTTTGAGAAAGAAGAACATAAGTAGAAACAACATATTTCCTGATATTTTAAAAATCAAGACCACAGCCATTATAGCAGTATGACCTCAAGACAGGCTTGAGCATCGAATAATGGAACAAAACAAAAGACACAGAAATAAATCTATACTACGCAGTCAACTGATTTTCAACAAGGGCAGAAAGAAAACATGATAAAAATGGTATTTCCTTCTATAAATGGTGTTAGGAAAACCAAATACAACTATGCAAAATAATAAAATATCACCCTTATCTTAAAGCTACACGCACACACACATGCACACACAAATCAATTCAAAAATGGAGTAAAAACTTCAATATAAGCTTTAAACCTTTTAGAAAAAAAATCATAGAAGGAAGCTTCATGATGATGGTCTTCATGGTGATTTCACAGATATGATGCCAAAATTGGAAATAGACAAGTGGGAATATATCAAGCTAAAAAGCTTCTTCACAGCAGAGACAAAACATCAAACTAAGCAAAAACACAAACCATGAAGTGAAAAAAGTAATTATAAAATGTATATCTGATAAGGAGATTAATTTTCAAAATGTAAAAGAAAATTGTACACTCCAGTATTAAAAAAATAAAGTTGGTAATGACTTCTATAATGCACTAAAGAAGACACACAAAATGCTAACAGGTATATTAAAAGGTGCTCAATGGCATTAATCTTCAGGAAAATGTACATCAAATTCACAAGGTTGGAAAGGTGCATAAAAAGACTGGCGGGAGGGGTAGGCAGAGAGGGGAGAGAGGGTGAAAAAGGAATTTAGACACGTATGTCCGTGCACCAACTCCCCACAAGGGATGTAAACAGTATGTACTGCACGCATGTACTGGTAAATTAAATGTCTGTAAAAATTCATATTGCCACCTCATACCTGTTAGGGCAGGTTTTTCTTTAAGGTAAGTGTTGAGTATGTGGAGAAATCCAAATGCCTTTACACATCTGGCAGGAATGAAAGTTGATGCTGCCTGTATGAAGAAAAAAAGCAATGTGGAATTTCTCAAGGAACTGAAAATGGAATAATTCTACATTTGAAAATATATACCCAAAATACTTGAAATCAGAATCTCAAAAATACAATAACCCTCCGATGGTCACTACAGCATGATTCACAATACCAAAGACGTGGAAACAGCCTGAATGCCCATTGACAATTGAATGGTTAAAGAAAATGAGGTCAATACGTAAAATAGATCAGTATTTAGCCTTTTAATAAAAATAGAAATCCTTCTCTATGCAGCAAAGTAGAAAACAAATGCCAAGTGACATAATCTAGCCAAAGAACATGTAAGAACTGTGTGATTCCAATGACACAACTCAAAGAGTCAAACACGTAAATCAGAGAAAAGTGATGAAAACCAGGAACCAGCACATGAGAAAAGTAGAGAATTGCTGTTGGATAAGTTTAAGGTTTCAGTTATAGAACACAAATAAGCTCTAGAGCTCCGTTGTGCCTTCACCTACCAATGTTGTGTTGTGAATCAGGAGAGGGATGGTCAGGGAACTTGGAGCAGGCTAGGTGAGGGTAGCAGGCGGGACAGACGGGGTACCAGGAAGGGTCGGGTGACATAAGGCACGATGAATACGCACATGAAATTCCACAGTAAGACTCACTGTATAATCAGCATGAGTTAATAACTGCCACAAGATGAAATAATTTTCTGTCAGGGCTAAAAAAATACTGCTGCATTTTATATCTTAAACAACTAAAATTGAATCTTGGGTTGTTTTCGTATCACAAAACATTTTGAAAAATTGACATTTCAGCCACTTTCTCCAAACACTTCTTGCACAGCCACATCACATGCTTAGTATCTAAATTAGACAAGCTGCTCTGGTGTGTGGGAGACCAAAGCATCCTTATTTCTGCAGCATCTGAGTCCAGGATGTTCCTCCTTTATTGTGTTTCTGTAGGTTTTGCTGTCTTCTTTGGTTGGCGGGTTTGCTTGCTTCCTTTTGTTACCTTGGTCTTGCTGAGTGCTCAGCAGCGTAGGGTCAGAGGTACTCACTCCAGTGCGTGGCGCCCTTCCTGAGATGCCCGGCTACTCTGCATCTCACTCACAGGGTGGGACATCTCTGCATCTTCCAGCCAGTACCAGTCACCCAAGCAACAGAAAGGTAATTACTTTATTTGTTGGTTCAGTGTGGCAGATTAACTAACAGTCCAGTAACTCGACTTTTCAGGGTGTTATCTCTAATCTAATATCAACAAAGTCCTCAGCTGGCTCCGCAGCAACCCCATAAAGCCACTTGCTCCAGGGCCACAGTATGCAGAAAAATGTGTGAACATCAGGTGTGTGAGTTTGTTGTTTTTCTACAGAAAATAACTGCTCCATGCTGCTGGGGAGAAAGTGCTGGCAAAGGCTCTAGCTAAGGAGATCTGAATTAGAACAACTTTCTGTCAAAATTTAAAGCCACTTGAATACTGATTTAGTAAGGAAATAAAGCGGGTGATGTAGACATGTCAGCTCCGCATGATAATTTTCATCATTGTGTACTACAAACGTATTCTGATAAAAACAAAATGAACAAACCAGTATCAGAGAAAATAAACTCATGAGGTCAGACACTTCTCTAGTTTAACAATTAGCCTTCACGTGAGCTGTTTCCCTCGGTCTTGTCAGCGTGTGGATTCAAACTGCGTAATTTTTAATGATATTTGACACATTTTTAAAATTAAATTAAATTAAATCCCCTCCCATGATTTATTTTCCCTCTGTGGGTTTCTGCATTTGTCTCCTGTGGACTGACAAGTACTCTTCCAAGGTCTCACGTCTCTTGTCTTCTCACCAATGTCTGATACTTATAGCAATAACTCCTTCAGCGTGTGATGCTGATTCCACACACGTGAACAGTGTCGTGTTTTGTGAGTTTTCCAGTGGTGGGAACAGCGCGAGCTACCACAGGAATTCCTTGCATCTCGGTTCTTACATGGTGCAAAAACAGTCCAGGCAGATTTAGGAGTATCACCAATAGCGCCAGCCGCATCAGTGCTCTTCACGGGACCTCCTGTGATGCCCGCTCTCTCACGTACGATCTTCCTCCGGTGATGCCCTCTCCCTCAGGTA
>PVLA01008121.1:0-93513 GCA_004027455.1 Hydrochoerus hydrochaeris
GGGGTTGGTACAGGCGTGGGATGCTGTGCCTGGCAGTACCCTTCCAGACCCCCGCTTCCAGGCTGCCTTGGCCTCGGGGGACTGTGGATGTCCTCCAGCGTCCTGTTTCCTGAGAACTGGGCTTCTGGGAGCTGATCGCACATTTAGGCTTGACTCGGTTTGTGTTTGGAAAATGACACCAGGCGCAGCTGTACAGAAGTTTTCTTTCAGCCTCTTGCCCAATCCCCACTCCTCAGACTTCAGTTTCACCTCCGGGTGTCCTGGGCAGCACCAGCAGGGCCACTCCAAGGTCTAAGGCAGTACCTGGCCTGACAGCAGCAGCTGGCCGCCTTCTGCCCAAGTCAACGTCAAAGCCGGGGCTCCCCCTGGCGGCTGATATTAGAAAGTGCACACCCTCCATTCTTTCCCCGGCAGAGGGCTCTATTTCACAGGCAGGACTCAAGCCCAGGGAGGGGGGAACCCGGCCTGCAACACCGCCCAGAGCTCCGCACGGGGGCTCCGTTTATTGTGCTACTGTGCCACTCATCAAGAGAGCACACACACACACACACCCAAAGTCCCACTCGGCCCTGGTATCTTGGCCCTGGGTTGCTGGTCAGTCTTGGTTATCCCAAGTGAGCGCTCAGTAGCCAGCTGGCTCCCCGCCTTTCCTGGAGTCTGAGGCAGCTGCCCAGCCACTGGCTGTTCGAGCAATGGCCTGGACCACAGCGATGAAGGTGGAGGTGAACTCGGTTTCATGGTGCCGGGTTTTCAAGCCTGCAACCACTGCCTGGGGGGAGAGGACAGGAGGCTCAGCAGGGCCTCAGGTGTGGCCCGAACCACTCCTGTGTGTCACAGATCTCCCAGAGCCTGATGGTGCCATTGCTAACCAAGTGACCAGGAAGAGCAAGCTGGGGCACCCAGCCTACGAGGTCCCATCGGAGCAGGTGGCTTGGCCCTCATTGCACAAGGTCTTGGGATGACCCAGGAAGCAGGCGTAAGGACCATGTCACCTGGGCAGAGGATGACAGCCAGTGCCCACTCTGCGGCAACTCAGAAGATACAGGCCCACAGCTGAGGAAACCCTATGATCCCACCGTGACTCGGTTTCCCCACCTTCCGCTCACCTCATCAACGGCTTTCTCCAGCGTTGTGGTATTAGGCAGAAGCTGGTTGTGCAGCCGGGGTTCCTCCACTGCCCGCTTCATCTCGTAGCCAAACCAGAGGCTATGGATGATGGTCTGGTGGGGAAGAGGTGGCGAGGGGTCAGCACGGCTCGGGGACATGGGCAGGGAGGGCAGTGGGTGTTACGTACCAGCGCAGTGGATGTGGTGATCTGTGTACCTCCAGAGGCTCCCACTACCATTTGGACCTTGCCATCCTTGCTCACTATGATGGACGGACACATGGATGAGAGTGGCTGCTTCCCTGTGGCCCGTGGAAGGGGACAGAGATGCTGGTCAGCTGTCTATTCAGGAAACCAGCTCCCTCCCAACACAGATCCCCAGCCTGCACCTGGCTCAATGAAATTGGCTGGGGAAGGGGACACCCCGAACTGGTTGGTGAAGTTGGGAGAGCTGAAGTCATCCATCTCGTTGTTGAACAGGATGCCACTGACTTGGGAAATGAGCTTGGAGCCAAAGCTGTGGATGGATCAGGTCAGATAGCTGTGTCCACCCTGGCAGCCCTACTGGGTCCCTCCTCTCCCCTCTGCACAAGCTCAGTCCCCGGGAGGCCCAACCAAGGCAGCCTTGGGGGACATGCAGGCAGCCCCCGGAACTGCACCAGCCCGCAGCCTCGCAGCCCCTACTAGAGGTTGATGGTGCTGGTGGCAGACACAGCACTGCCGTCCTCCGAGACCACAGACAGGTGGGCAGTACCCCCATCGTTGGGCGTGTAGTATTCAGGCTCATAGTAGGAGACCGGGTACGTGGTGTCGTCAGAGATTCGGCCTTGAAGCTGGGCTGCATAGAACTCGGAGCTCATGTTGTGGATGACCTGCTGAGACCCCAGAGCTGGCCTGAGGGGTGGGGAGGGAGGACGGGGAGCGGGGCACAGGGTTGTTTGAGCAGGTCTTAGGACACCCCCAACAGTGGACTGACCCTAACCTGCCTGTACCCTAAGCCTCCTGGGGTTCCCCAGGGCCTACAGGGCCCAGTATCTCCCAAGGCCCTCCAGAGCCTCCTCAAGACTCCAGAGTCTCCTCAAGCCTCCAGAGTCTTGCCACATTCATTCCTGCAGTATTGATGTGGCCTGTACTGCATGCCAGGAATGAGGAATTAGCGGAGAACAGACATGTAGGTACCTGCCCACATGGCAAGGGAGAAAACAATCGCAGGCAGGGAAAGCGCTGGTATAAGAGGGGTGGGGTTCAGGCAGAGTGGTCAGGAAGGACTTCTTAGAGAAGTACCATATGAAAAGAGCCCAGAATGAGGCCTAAGGGTGAGTGCAAAGGCCCTGAGGCATGCTGCCAGCCTGTGGCTACCAGGCAGAAAGCATGTGATGAGTGAAGAGATTGAAAACAATGGCCAGGGCCCACTCTGTGGGACCTCATAGGTCCCATCAGGATGACTCTGGCTTTTGCCTTGAGCCACGCAGCCCTGGGGCCGAGGAAGGAGCTTACTGGAGAGCTGTTTTATAGGGTTCCTCTGGTGGCCGCGTGGGGAGTAAGAAGCAGGCTCTGGACAGCTATGCCAGAGATGGTGACTTGCTCCATGTGGGCATGGGGGTGGGGGTGGGGGATAGAGGATAAGCTGAGCATAGTGGTGCAGCCTATAATCCTGGCATTGTGGAAGACTGAGGCAGGACAATCTCAAGTTCAAGTCCAGCTGGGCAACTTAGCCCCTGTCTCAAAATTAAAAAAAAAATTTTTTTTTTAAAAGGCCCTGGGATCAATCACCAGGGAAGTAGCTCCATGGCAGTGTGCTTGTCTAACATGCATGAGACCCTGGGTTCCATCCCTAGGACCATCAAATACAAATAAGTAAGCTGGGGCTGTAGCTCAGCTTGCTTAGCTCATATGAAGCCTTGGGATCACCCCCAGCATCCACAGAGTATGTAGGAAGGGCATGATGGAGAGTCTGGAAGTTTGCTCTAATTGACGGCAGGACTCTCTCCCGATTGCACCCTGAGGAACGGAAGGCAGGGCTGACCTCAGCCAGCGGGAGAGGCAGCGGTGGGCTAGATGGGGAGGCCTCTGCCTGCTGGAGACATAAGACACAGGGCACTGGCAAGGGGCAGGTGGGGGTGCAGAATGCTCATCGGGGTACACAGGCTCCTCTGGACTGCTCACAGGTCTGCAAGTCCATGGGGAATGCCAGGGATCCAAGCAGATAAGGAGGGGCCTGGGCCCCTGGCAAGAAAGGATGTGAGAGGGATTCTACTAAAGGCCTTGTGTGAACCTGGACACCTGACCACATACGTGGGCCAGGTGAGGCTGAGCCCAGGGTGGGGATGTGGGAAGCTTTAGCTCCTGGGTGTGACCAGGGAGAAGGCTGCTGTGACCTCTGCCCCTCAGTTCCTTAACCTTGGTACATCCTTCTTATCATTCTTAGGGGCTGTAACAGCTCCATGGATCTCTCATCTCAGCACTGACCAAACCAGGACCTTCCAAACTGAAGGCCCAGCATATGCAAAGGCCCTGAGGTAGGAGCTGGCCAGAAAAGGGGAGCACTAATTACCAGTTATCAAGTCTGTTTCCCCAGCCTTCCCAACTATAAGCTCCACAAAGTAGAGGTTAGGATTTGGGGTAATCAGTACATCCCAGCACACTGTAGACACCCCTATCCCAGTTAAAGTTGATGGCAGAAATGGATTCAGAAAGTACGTGTGAGCCTGGGGTAGCCCTGGGGACCTCACCCTTGCCCACGGTAAGCCAGCCCCTTACCTTAGTCACATCAACAAACTTGGGGTCCCCAAGCAGGGTCCTCTTGGCATAGGCAAAGCGGAAGGCCTCCACGATGCGGTGGTACGTCAAGGCCTTCTGCTCAGGTGTGCTCACGCTCGCCGAGGAGAAGTTGTACCCTGCTTGGTCAGAGCCAGATGTTTATTGGCAGCCAGGGGTACAGGGAGGCCCAAAACGTTAAGGCCACCCTGAGCTGTGCTGCCCGCCTTGAGAAGCAGTGGCTGGCTCAGAAAGGAAGGCAGGGCCGCACACGTCCAGCAGAGGGCTCTGCAGTCTAAGCTCAGACGTCCTTTCTGGACCAGGCCCACCCTGACCACTCCTCATTCTCCAGGCCCTGAGCCCTGCCCACCCTGGACAGCCCTGCTCATGTGCACCACCTCCTGCAGACCCAGGGGAGACCTGAGGCGGGGATGCACCGAGGGTGCTCAGGGATGGAAAGGCTCGGTGTGCGGAGGCCTGGCCGTAGGTGCCGCAGCCGTGGAGTGCGGGCGGACTGAGGCAGAGTTGTGCGCCCCTCTGCGGGGCCGTCGCATGCCACTCACCCTTGAGGATGTTCAGGATGAGAACCAGCACCGGCCCACTGAGTGGGGCGCTGGGTGTGTACAGTACCGAGTCCCCAAGGCTGATGCTCAGCGGGTGCTCGATCAGCTCAGCGCGGTAATTGCTCAGGTCCTCAATGGTCATGATGCCCCCTGCAATGCGACAGCAGCTCGGGTGGACGTGGGGATGGGGCTGCACCGCGGTAGGAGTCTGGGATGCATTCGGGGTGGGGGGCATACAGCACCACTTTGCAGAAGGAAGGGGTTGCACCGTAAAGGAGGAACCGGGGCACATTACTGAGGGTCTGGGGTCTGCATGGAGGAAAGTTAGGAAGGGCTTCACTGTTGAGTAGAAAGACAGGGTTTCACCACAGGGACAAGATGGTCCGCACAGAAAGTGTCACAGGACACCAAGCTGGGAGCCTCACCATGCCGTGAGGGCTCAGGCTGCACAGAAAGTGTCACAGGACACCAAGCTGGGAGCCTCACCAAGCCGTGAGGGCTCAGGCTTCCGTCCTCCCTAACAGCGCTTGCTGCACCGGCCAGGCCGCCCCCAAGTTCCTTTCCTCCCAGGCCTCCTCTTCTCTCTCTGTGGCCACCAGGTCTTTCCCAAGTGGAGAACACCCGTTCCCATATCTCCTCTGCTTGGCTCCCTCTTCCCTTGAGGAATGGGTGGCTGGAGGGAGACCCTTATTTCTCCAGGAAACTCGCTCCAAACAGAGTGGTTATGGGCCAATTTCTAGCATCAGCAGTAAAGGCCAACATGCGAATCGCCCCTCCATTAAACATGGACAAGCATAACATTTTTTAAAAGACCACAGCTAAGCCCCACAGAGCTCCTGCGGCTGGGTGTGATGCACACCTGTGGTCCCAGCACTTGGGAGCTGGAGGCGGGAGGATCACTATGAGTTTGGGGCCAGCCTGGACCACACAGTGAAACCCCATCTCAAAAATGAACAAAGAACAAAAGCCAACTGAACAAAAAGCCCCTCCAAATGCGTTTCTCCCAAGGCCATCCCAGAGAATCAAAACCCCTCTGCATCTCAGCCCAAGCCATTCCACCCACAAGGAACCTCTCTCCGGACCTGGCAAAGCCAGCTGCAGCTCACCCAGCTCCCCTTATGAGGAGGCCTGAGGACCCACAGTGCTTCCTCAGCCCCAGTTCCTGCCTATACCTACATTCACTTACCTTCTTTCTGGACTGCATAGATTCTGCGATTAAACCAGGAGTGTGGTCCTATGTGGCCTGTCACTGACCCTCCCCTGCCAAGAAGTGTCCAGTACCCAGTGCAGACAGGATGTCGAGGCCTCACAGTCTGGCTCCTGGGTCCAAGATTCCACTGTGGGGGTCCTCAATCAGGCCCCGGGGCCACCCACTCACCAGCATCCCGGATGTCCTTCACAATCTGGGCTGTGAGGCTGCCATTGTAGAAGGCCTGGGCCCCTTCTCGGGCCAGCGTCTCATACGTGTCGGCCAGCCGTGGCATGGTCACCGTATCCCCCTCCTGAAGCACCTTCCCATTCCGGCAGAAAACCTCACTGGGGTGGAGAAACTCATGTAAGGCAGCAGGTGAGGTGGAATCGGCCAGACCACCCCCAAGCACAGCTCCCCTCTGCCTGCATGGCTCCCCTTTGTTCTCAAGAGAGGGAGAGCAAAGAATAGGCATGGCCTGTCCACAGATGGGTAGCCCTGTCACTCAGGGCTCGTATCCCTTGTCCCTCCAGCTACATAGCCTACCACTGTTCACTAAGGGTCCCAAAGTCGCCCACCCAGTGCAGGTTCCTAAAGGCAAAGCACAGCTCCATCAGCGCCCCCAGCCCGGGTGGCAGAGACCTTGGGTGGCAGGCCCACACAGACGTACCACAGGGCAGGTGACTGCTCAATGACAGTCCGTGTTCTCTGCAGGGCTCCTGCCAAGCCCTTGCCCACAGGGAAGCCCTCACGGGCCAGCTGGATGCTAGGCTGGAAGAGGCGATGCCAAGGCAGCCGCCCGTGCCGCTGGTGCGCCAGCTCGTAGCCGCGGATCTCGCCGGGCACTGCCACTGACAGTCCGCCTGCGGACGGAGAGAGGGGAGGTGAGTGGCCCCCAGCAAGGCGGTAGCCCAGGCAACTTACCCGACTGATTTGACAGAGGCTTCCAAGGAAATGGAGTGTGCGTGTGTGCATGCGTGCATGCGGCTGGGGGTCAAACCCAGGGCCTCACAAATGCCAGGCAAGTGCTCTGCCTCTGAGTTCCACCCCAGCCAAGAAAAGAGTTTTCGGATCATATCTGGGGTTGACAGGCACAAGACAGGAATCTCTGGTAGGGGACAGAAGGAGGAGCTGCTGTCACATGGGTTAGCCTTCGCTGTCCTGAGATCAGACGTCTTTCTCTACAATGTCCCCACGTCTGCAGTGTTGTGCCAGGCGCCTGGTCGCTGAGTAAGACTAGGTAAAGCCAGACCCTCCTGTCTCTCAGTCTGAGCCACCCCTCCCCACAGGGCTTCTCTGTCCCATAAGATACCTGAGCTCTAACCAGAACTGTTAAAGATCAGGTCCTGCCTGGCCTGCCCCACTGGGTAGCTCAAAGCTATTCCAACCCCAAGAAAGGACACCTGTCCTCTTTGCTACTGTCCCGAGTCCTGATCCTCTCCTTGCTCTGTCCTCTCTCCAGACCTCAGTTTCCCCCATCTGATTATACAGGCTCTTGTATTCCAGTGAGGGCTTCCAGGAATACAAGATTTGATTTCACTGGACACAGACCCTGGGCCTGCAGCCCACTGAGCCTCTCTGTCCACCTGGGTACTACATGCAAAGCCAAACACTGATGGCTTTGCCCAGAGAGGTACGGCCAGGGCTCCTGTCCCCTCCTGCTTTTACCACTGAGGTGCCAGAGACCGTTTTGGTTATTCCAAGGTTTGACCACTGCAGCTCTAGAACTGCATATCCCTGCCCCAACCTGAAGCCAGGCACGAGTTTTCCAAGAGCGAGGTTATTATGATCCTAAAACTTGCCCATCTGGGAAGAGCTGACCTTTTTTTTTTTTTTTTGGCAGGGAGGAGAAAGGTTCTGAGACAAGCTCTCATTATGTAGTTCAGGCTGGCCTCCAACTCACTATGTAGCCCAAACTGGCCTTGATCTCATGGTGTTCCTCCTGCCTCAGCCTCCCACGTGCTGCGATATTCCAGGCATGTGACACCATGCTGGCTAAGGATCTGACATTCAACAAACAGTTCCCCCCATGAAAAAAAAGAATGAATGAATGGATAAATGAATGAATGCAGCCTCTCCTGACGTTGGGCCAATCAGGCTCCTACAACACTCTGCCTCAGCCTATCATCACACTCAGTCTAACTGGGTTCATCCTTTCACCCTGAGAGCCCTGCACTACGCCCGCTGGGACGCTCTCTTCTCTGCCTGCAGCTCCGTCTCCCAGCCCCTCCTGTTTCTCTTGGTAATTCCCCCCCTGCTCTGGGCTTCAGCTTCCAAGCATCCCCCCACCCTTCTGGAGGTGGTGGCCATTGTTAATTCCTTATTATCTTGTTTTAAAGCCCTGTATCATTCTCATTGTTTGGTTTGCTTTGCTTTTATTCTACTTTATTTGGTTTGGTTTTATGATGTCTGATGGCAGGGGCAGCTGTTTCAAAGATAACAAGATATATTATGGTAGCCATTGTTGATTTATTATCTTGAAGTCCTACATCACTTTCATTATTTTGTTTTGATTGGTTTTATTCTGTTCTGTTTTGTTTGATTTGATTATGTCTGATGGTATGGGCAGCTATTTTGAAGATAACAAGAGGCATTATGGGAGCCATTGTTGATTCCTATTACCTTGTTTTGAAGTATTGCATCATTTTCACTGTTTAATTAGCTTTACTCTGTTTTATTCTGTTTGCTTTGATTCTCTTTAAAATTAGTGGGGGGCGGGCAGGAAAATAGCTCAGCAGTACAGCACCTGCCTGGCAAGCGTTAGGTCATGAGTTTGATCCCTGGTACCAAAAATAAATAAAAAAATATATATTTAAATAATTTTTTAAAAAAGGATCCCCTTACCCAGTCAAAACAGACATCTCAACATAACATACCCCAACGAGCACTGCCGAGCACCCACTCAAACCCTACCCTAACAGCCCTGCCTATGTTTTCTGATCACCCTGTTTATCTGGGTGCACTCAGAGTCCGTAGGGTCCTCTGAGACTCCCCACACACACATCCTACCCAAACCGCTGGCACATCGCCAGCTCCGGCATACGGGCATTTATGGTACCAGCCACTGTCCACCACCCTCTGCTTTCCCTGAATTACCGGGGTGATTGCCTAACAGGTCCCTGTCCCTTACACAGCACCCCAAGGGGTCCTGCTAGCCATAGGGTGAATTCCCTTCCTCCACTCAGACACTCAGACGGGAGGGGAGGGGTCCATAGTGACCTATGAGGTCCCACCCAGGCTAGGCCCAGGCCGTTCTCTTGGGCCCTGTGTCCTCCTCCTCCTCCTCCTGGGCCTCTTGTTGGGAGACTCCATGGATCCCTGCAGGGCTCTGGCCCAGCCCATTCCACCAGGATGGCTCAGTCTTCCCCGTCTTCCCTGAGACCCCTCACGGCTACACCCATCCATCCTCACCCCGTCTCTGCCCAGATGTTCCCTCCCTGACCAGATCATTCTCTATAATTCCCCTCCACTGTCCCCACAGCATGTGGCACCCTGGTACCCGTGCAGCCTCCCCTGTCCAGCTGGGATGCCGGCTGCCCAGGCTACAGGGATTTTGTTTTTGTTTTTGCTTTATACTCTTTATACTGCTTTGGGAGCAGTGCCCAATGCTATCAGAGGGGCTCAGTAAGTCCTAGTTAAGTAAGTGAACTCCAAGTGTCTGCAGGATGCTAAGTCCGTAAGATTCCAGCACTTGCTAGGTCAGGCTTGCATGTGTAAATATTGTATTGTCTCCCTAGTGTAAAAAACTGACAGAGTGAGTAAGCTCCAAAATGCACAATAGATATTGTGAAAGGGAAAGGGAAAGAAACTGCTCAAAAGGAAAGAACAACTGGCATGGGGGAAAGGAGAAAAGGAAGAAGGGAAAAGATTAAGATAGATAACTGTATGACTAATCTCTGTTCGTCAAAATGAAGTTTGTGTTTTCATTCTTTGGTTGACCATTGTTTTCATGCCTATATCTTGTAGTCTGAACAACTACTTTTAAGGTTACAGTGCACAATATATTAACTGGTATTAATCTCCTATTATGTTGTTTTGAAATTCTATATCATCATTTTTACTTTGTTAAAAAAAAAACTAGTTAAAACACTCCAAAAGCAAAACAAAACAAAGATTCCAGCATTTCTATGCAATGAACAAATTCATCCCTCAGTAGCTAGTGTTTCTCAGTAAGTATTAAAAAAAAAAAAATCAAAGATTATGTATGTTGGAGAGGAATGCAGACAGGTCACTCAGAGGGCACCCGGGATCTCCCTGGAGGTATCTGAATGGCCACCAGGGTGGTGTCCCACCTCCCAAACTCTTATCCTGTGACCCACTCTGCCTGCTTTGAGTGGCACTTCTGGGGACCACTGGCTTCCGCTCATCTACCTGAAGAATTCGGGGGAGACTAGAAAAGGCAGACTACCTCACTCCAGAGGGTGAGCCTCACGAATGAATGAATGAATCAATGAATGAATGAATGAGTGAGTGAGCAGCCTGCTTGAAAGACAGGATTTCCACAGCTGTATTCAATCTCTTCTTTACCATATCCCAGCTGTGTGACCTCAACCAGTCTATATGATTTCTCTGGACCTCGGCAGCACCACTGTAAAATGGAAATCAATACAGAATCCCCCCTCTAGTCCCCTAGGGTGCATCCCCTAGGGAGGATACAAGAGGCTCATTGCTGAAAAGTACCGAGCAGGGCTGGCACCACATGTGTGAGCCGTTACAATACTGCAGCTGCAGCTGTCCCTCGGCATCTGTGGGCACTCATTCCAGGACTCATCCTGGGACCTAATGGGCTAAATCCGTGAGCACTCAGCTGCCCTCTATAAAGTGGTACAGTATTCAGTTAACCTGTACACATCCTCCCATAGTCAGGACGTCCAATCCTGTGTGTCCAACCTGCAGCCTAGGGGCTGAAAAATGCCTGCTTTCCCTTGGCCGCACTGAGGAGGAATTATCTTGAGCCACATATAAAATACATAACGTAGTTAATGTGTATAAGTAACAAAACTTCCTTTAAAAAATATTTTTGATTTTTGATTCAAGGTCTTGCTATGTAGCTCAGCCTATCCTCAAACTGGGGTAAGATCCTCCTGCTTCAGCCTCCTGAATGCTGGCATTACAGACATGTACTACCATGCCTGGCCTAAACATATATATATATATCGGTACTGGGAATCAAACTAAAAATATTTTTAACAGCACATTCAAATCAACCTCAACCTCTGGGTCACAGGTTGGATGATCATCTCTTAATTACTTGTCAGACTTAATCCAATGCAACGTAAATAGTCGCTTATGGAATAAGGACAAGGAAAAACACCTAAATATGTTCAGTGCCAACATAATTTTTTTCCACACTGGGGATTAAACACAAAGCCTTCACACTGAGCTGTATCTCCAGCCCTTTTTAATTTCTTATTTTGAGACAGGGTCTCTCTAAATTGCTAAGTTGTCAAGGCTGGGTTTGAATTTATGATCCTTCTGCCTCATCCTCCCAGAATGCTGAGATTACAGGCTGCACACTGTGCCTGGCTCGGTGCACCCCATTCTCTTGAGTTCTTTGCACCTGCAGTGGGCCCAGTCTGTGGATGTGGACTACACAGACAGGGAATGCGCACAGGGATTGTCCTTTCCATCTGCGACCACAGGGTGGCCTCGGAGGTGCCTGAACAAAAGGAACGGAGAACCTGCCTCTCCCCTGCATGTGCCACGAAGCTTGAGCGGTCTCCACGGGAGGATGCTGCAGGCCCAGGAAGGAGTGGGAGTGCCAGCAGTGTCCCATCCTGGCCCTGTGCCCAGGCCCTGAGCCTCCCACACGGCTTACCTTCCTCAGACTGCTGTGAGCTGTTGAACATGCCTGCGTGTGCCAGCCTGGGTGCTACCTCGCGGGCATTGATAATCTCAGCTTTCCCTGGAAGAAGCAGCAGGTAGGCAGGATGAGCAAACCCCTGTGGGAGGCCGGGGGCCACGCATGCCCACCCTGAGTCCGACACCCCCTGCCACCGCCCTCCCCCAGGCACTCACCCGTGGAGCTATTGTAGATGGTAAGGAACAGGCCGCCACCGATGCCCATACTGTGTGCGTTCATGAGCCCAGTGCACAGTAGGCCTGCGATGGCCGCGTCCACCGCCGAGCCACCATCCAGCAACATGTCCCTGCCAGTGGCACATGGGACGATGAAATCCAAAAGATGAGACCCAAAAGGCCCCCAGTCCCCTGCCGTCCTCCTGCCCACCTCCACCAAGCCACCCCGCCCACAGGGTGACAGGAAGAAGCTGTAAGATTTTGTTTTAAAACAGGGTCTCACTATGTAGCCTAGGCTGGCCTTAAACTGACAGAAATCCTCCTGCCTCAGCCTCCCAAGTACTGAGATTACAGTCGTACACCACCATGCCTGGTTAGATCTTTTTGTTTTTGTTTGTTTGTTAAAGATTTAAATTAGGGGCTAGGATTCAGCTCAGTAGCATAAGCGCCCACATGGAAAGTGTGAGGTTGTGAGTTTAATCCCCAGTAGGTCTTGCCCAGGTCTACTTGCATAGCTGTCTTTCAGGGCCCAGTCCTTGCACCCACTGTCCTACCCTGCCCTAGCTCAGATGGTCCTGCTCACCTGCCAATCTCTGAGCAGCGCTTGGCATCAGCGGCCACAGCCGCCTTGGCATACACATGGTCGGGCTGCGTCGAGGCGGAGGGTAACCAGAGGCAAAGGCCGATGATGACCAGTACCAGAACCACAGCCAACAGGCCCAGCACCACAAACTGCTTCTTCATGACTCTGCCACACAGCAGAGGGTAGGAGTAGAGTCGGGCACTCCCACATCCCTCCCCACAGGGCACAGTCTAAAGTCGAGGCTCAAGAATAGTCTGTGACTCTTTCTGGCCTCCTAGAACATGTGCAGGCGTTCAGGCCCCAGACCTTTGACCAGGACGTTCGTTCTGCCAGGAGTCCAGGGCCAGCGCTGCCCTCCCAAATTCTCTCTGTTAACTTGCAGGGCTCATCCCCTAAGGACCTCGTGGCCACCAGAGACCCCTTCCTGGGAGCCCCTTCAGACTTCACATGTCCTGTCCATCTCCTTCCAGCAACCAAGTCTTGCAGAGAGCTCCAGAAAGAAGAGGCCTGGCCCTAGTCCTTCTCCGTCCCCTGCCCCAGCCCAGAGCGCGGCTCTCTTCACCGCTCCCTCCACAGCAGCCCATCATAGAGCAGGGGAGCATCCGTTGTGCCTTCCAGTCTCCTCCTGAAATCTGCAACGGGCCACCACAGGGCCAGAACTTACCGTCCAGTGCCTGGTCGGAGTCCCGAACCTTGTCTAGGAAGATGGCTCTGAAAGAGCTTGGCTGAAGAAATTACTGGGGTCTCCCTCGTGCTCTGCAGGACCCTGTGGCCACAGAATCTTCTCTAAAGTCTCCTCGACCGGGCAGCTTCCGCGTTCTCCTGAAATCATGAGGGTGGACCTGGAGCAGGCCCAGCCCTTTCCGGGGGGCTCGATGTGAGCTCCCTCCACCTCTGGCTGGGTTTTCTGCCTCCAGTTGAACTCTGGAGTCAAAGAGGCTATCAGCAGCGCATATGTCTGCATGAATTCTCCCAGCATTTCTCCAAGGCACAGGCCAGAGAGTGCAGAACAGAGAGGTTACAGGGTATTCCTGCACAAGCCTGGGGATTCTCATGTGACAAAGGGGGCCAAGAGGCCAGGGCCAGCCTGCCCCTTCTGAGTCTGGACCTCCTGAGGAGCCCTGGCAAATTATTTCTCTGTTCAGTGCTGGGCTGCAGTGAATTAAGTGGGTTAGAAGGTGCAGAGTGCTAAGTAATTGAGAGCTACCATTATTACCATGGCTATTTTACAGGGACATCCTGGGGACACCTGCAGGGCATAGGGAGACATCGGTGGATCTTTTCCTGACTCTCTATTTCCCTGTGGATTTTCTCTCAGGATATGTAGAGGACAGCGGCAGCCTCAGAGTGCCCATGGCTGTGGCATTGGGTGAGGGATTTGACCACAACAAGGAAAGGGGCCTGTGGTGACTGAGGCATGGGTTCTCCTCTCCCAGACACTATTCCCTCCAAAGGGCAGTGGCCACCAGCGAGCCCTTCCAGGGAGCCCCAGGCTGGCTCCCCCTCTGGTTTTCTCTGTCTCTGTTCAGAGCGACTGGACTCAGGGGCAGACACAGCATCCCAGAGATCTAGGAGCGGACTCTGTTCCCCTCCCCGCACTCACGAGAGCATTCGTGGAGCCAGAGTGGAAGGCGCAGGGTGATGCCTAGCCTGATAGCATTGGCCCCTCATCTTCTATGGGAAATACAGAGATCTCTAGTCCTAGATGCAGAAGGGGACACTGAGCCCCAAAGCAGAGAGGCCTGGCAAGTGGTGACACAGCAAACCACTGACCTATGTCCTCAGTAGCCCTCCTTTCCACGCTGGCCACCAGAGTCTGAATCCAGACATGATTCTAACCTGAATGCCGCTCAGCCGCCTTCTTACACTTTCCCGCTAGCTCAGCACCCCCCAAACACAGCTAGAAGGTTTTGTCTTGTCCAAAGCACCAACCAAGCCCTGCCCTCCTCCCTGCCCCAGACATGGCCCACAGCCTTCAGCACGCCTGACAGCCCTTTGGGAACACAGATCCTGGGTCTTTTGGGGGGTCAGGGTCAAGACTTGCTCATCAAAAAGTCACCCTGGGAGTCCAAGGGGCCGCAGTGACTCGCAGCGTCCACTGCAGACACAGAACATTCCTATCACAAGCGGTGGGGCAGGGCCCGGCCTTGGTCAGTACCGCCTCCCTGCTCCACTCTGCGCACCTCTGGCCTCATTTCTCCCAGGACCGGGGCTGTGAGCTGAGGCTCCCCTCAAGGCCACATTTTGGGAATCGGCCGCACCGTCCTGCTTCCTCATCCATCTGTCCTCCCTGAGACCCAAGTGAGAGTGCGCAGCAAGGCTCAGACTCCAGGGAGGATAGGGAGGGACAGCACCGAGTGTCCCAGGACACTGTGACAGGGCGGCTTGGTGTAGCCTCCCACAAGCAGATGTCCCTAGCCCAGCGGAAGACACCCTGCCGGGGGACTGGGCTCCCATTTCCCATCCCTCCACCTCTAAGTCTTGTCAGACTCCCTAAAATGTCTAAGACCAGAGCCTGGCTCTCACCCAAACTAGTGTTAAAGGGGAAACTGAGGCCAAAAAATAGATCAATGGCAGTGCTGGGCCTCAACCCAGACCTCCCTCCTTGTTACCCTGGTGGGTTTACCTGAGGCCCAGGAGAGAGACCTCTTCTTCCTCACAAAATAGCTCTGGTCTGGGGCACCAGCTGGGGAGGAAGAGGCAGATTTTCTGCCTGGGAAAGTTCTGGCCACAGATGGGCCCCCCGCAGCTCCCTGCTCCCTGTAGCTGGAGCCACGCCTGCGGCCCCTGCAGAAAGCTCCTCAGCTACACCCCCCACCCCCACACCCCACCCCTGCCAGCCTGGGATCCAGGATCTGGGGGTGGGCACCTCCAAGGTGCACAGGCAGGAAAGGGGCAGTAGGAGTCCAGGACTCACGTGCTTACCTAGTCCTGGGGGCACCCAGCATCCCTGTGGACAGCTGGAGCTATCTGAATAGGGTGTAGAACAGACAGTTCTCTGCCAGAGGTCCAGCTAGCTCACAGGAGCGAGGAGGTGCAGTGACTGGGGTTGTCACCAGGTGATTAAAGTTCATCAGCCAGGGGAGGGCCTTGGGCAAGAGATGGGAAGCCTGGGAAAAGTCCCCTTGTTTCAGACTCGGTTCCCCTAAAGGGCAGCATCCACCAATGGGTCCCTCCAGGAGCCTCAGAGGGCGCCTCCACGCTGGCTCGGAGCATCTAAACTTAGAGGCTGACCTGGTGCCCCAGAAGAGCCTGGACCTCAGAGGCTCACCACATCCTGCTACCAGACGTCAGAGGTGCGGTCCTTGGAACATGCATGGCCTGGAGGACCCAGTGACCAGACTGGTTCGACTGCTAATCCAGGAACATTTGTACTCCAAGCCTGAGGAGCTACCTGAACAGCCTAGAAAGGCAGAGGGCCCCAGAGAAGGCCAGAGCTGTTCCAAGGTCACACAGCCCACGGCTGCCGCCGCCCGGTATCTGCCCCAGGTTGCTGCATGCCCCTAAACAGCTGCCCCAGAGAAGCAGCTGTGGACTCTGCCCAGTGGGCCCCGGACAACACTCCCCACTCCCTCTTGATGCTGGTCTGCTGAGCGCACCATCTTCCTGGTGCTCCCTGCCGCCCCCCTGAGGGCTGTGTAGGGAAGGGGGTGAGTTCCCCACTCCCAGGAATGCGCACCGCTGACTCACCCAGAGACGCTGACTCTGCTGTCAGCACCATCCTCTCCCAGGACACACGTGCACACACTGTCACACTGTCATATACACATAGGCCAGAATAAATCTAGGCTGAGCAGAGCCTAGACACAGCCAACAGGAAGCACAAGGAAGCTGCAGACGGCACAACCAACCTGAAGTTTCTCTGCAAATCCTGCAGCCCAGCTCAGAGGCTGTGTCACCACTATCCCCGGGGCCACGGGAGTGACCTTGGGGCACAGACCCAAGCCCATTCACAGACAGGGAACCAAAGCTTACGCACAAGTGATTTCCCACAGTCAGCTGACCCTGCAAGACACTCATAGGTGAGCCTGAGGCCCATCCTACCCCAGCAGTGCTCAATCCTGCCCCGGTCCCAGACCTTTGCTGTTTCCCCAGCCCTAAAGCTGAAACCCACCTCCCTCTCTGCCCAACCAGGTAGCATACAGTTGCGAATTAGGAGAAACAAAAAATTACACCGGAGGAAATCTGTTGCAAGCTACATGTGGTTAGTGTTGTAATCTAACTCAAGCGCCGCCATTCTGTTCTGTATGTGCCACACCCTTTGACCTAAACTGCAACCATGGTCCCAAATCCCACTTTGTACTTCTCGTGACTCCAGTAATTGTGTTCCTCCCTTAACGCCCTCTGCCTGCATGAATAATGTATTCCTGGAGTAGACTAGCTACAAACCTCTGTATTTTGACCCTAGGCAAACAACAGGGTGTCTTGTTTCCTCAGGAATGCACAGGTGTGGCTCCCTCATCTTTGCGGTTTTTCCCTTTATAAACCACCCCAAATCTTAGCCTAGTTGCATAGCAGTGTAAATTCCACCCTCACCCTGTGTTGCTGGATGCCAGCCTAAATAATAAAGCGCTTTTTTCTTTTTCCTCCAAGACATCTTGGCCTTTTTATAATTTTCATTTTATTTTGGGGTGCAGCCTTTCGGGGTACAACAGTTAGGGTGACCTCAAAGTAATAAGACACCCTTGGAGCTGGGTAACAACCAGTTGCAAAATGGGCCCCATCCCCAGGCACAGCCAGAGCCCAGAGAGAGGCCAGCATGGCCAGGGGACCCAGGGCCTCCTAGCTCCATCATAGCTCCACTGCACTCCAGAGCTGACCCCCACCCCACGCCGTGGGGTTCACTGGTTTCCCCTGCTGCACCCCTCCCTCTTAATTCCAAATCCACTTCCTGAGGGCCTTGGCTCCCTTTGAAGGTTTAGGTGCCTGTACTACAGCCCGAACACTCACCCATAGCCCCAGCGGAGCAAGTCACAAATCCTGGGCAAGGTGTCTCGATATTGCCCAGTTATCAGACAAGAAACCCAATCCCAGGTGAGAGAAAGCACCTAGAACCTGCCTGTCTGTGCGGTTCCAGAGAGAGACCTATCCACAGCAGCACAGCCCCTCACCTGAAGGCAGCTCACGCCTGGGATCTCCTCTAGAGCAGAGCCAGCAGGGCAGAGCTGAGGGATGGAACCCAGGCCTCCACACGCTCTCTCACGACGCTGTCCAGCGGCTCAGAGAGGGTGAACCACTAGTGCTTCAGGGTCACACAGCCCTGGGGCACAGCCAAACAGGTGCCTGTCTCACCTGACTCCAAGGCCCACACAAGCCCGAGCTACATTCCCATTCCCAGCTGTGACCCAGCGCCTCCTTTCCCTTCCCTCCCCTGCCGGCTTAGGGTGGGAGGAGGCTTTAAAGGTATATTACTCTTCCAGGTGGGAAGAAGCCTGAACTCTGGGCCTATCCCTAGGGGACCGTGACCTGAAACAGCTGTGGGTCCCTCAGAATCGTGTAAAGTCCCCCAAAACCCTTAATGAGAAACCAGAACCCAGGGGACCTCCAAGCTGAATGAGGTAGGATTTCAGCCAGAGGCAGGCTGGCCCAAAAGTCCCCGGGAGAGGTGGTCTCTCCCCGCCCCCACTTCAGACCCCAGGGGACTCTCCCCAGGGGTCTCTCCCTGCCCCCCACTTCAGACGTTCAAATAGCGGTCACACAGAGCTGAGGTACAGCCAGGTGCCCATGCCACGGGGGTCAGGGATACAGGCATCTGGGGCCCCCACAAGTCTAAAGAGCCTAGGTTTCCCTCCACAGTTCTGGCTTAGGGATGCATCTCCAAACATGCCCTTTTCCCCACTTTCTAGGGTACAGGTAGGGGATGTAGGGGCTGCCACTCCTATGATTCTGGTCCCCTGAACTGAAAGGAGTCACATGGCCCAGAGGAGACTTTGCTAATCCCTCACTTCCGCCAGGGCTGTGGGCCATCACTGCTGACAGTGAAGGTCGGGGGCTTTGGAATGTGGGGGCACCTTTACCACACAGCTGGCAAACCTCCAGGCCCTCACATCCAGATCCACACTGGCTCTGTTGGTACCAACAGCACAGCGCTTGCTTTAACTCATTCCTGTATTCATTCATTCCTGGCTCTGACCCCTCCAGAGGCTTCTTCCTAGGAGCCCCCGGCCTGGGGGAGGTAAGAGAGAGTTTCCAGAGGAGGAGGAGCCAGGGTGTTGAGGGAGGGCCAGACACTAGAAGGAGAGGTCTGGAAATCCAATCAGAGGGGAGGTGGCTTTAGAGGAGGACGCACCGGCTGAGAGAAGGAACCCCTTGAGCCTGCGGGCTGGGAACCGGGGCCTCTTTGACCTCTGGGGTCCTTTCTGATTCCTGAGGTGTCAAGGCTGGAAAAGGAAGTGGCAGAGCCTATAGACTTCAAAGTTCACTTTAGCCTGGACTTTGAGAACTTGGGAGGCTGGTGAATATGTCACCATGCTGGGTAACCCATTAACCCTGGCACAATCATTAAGACCCTGGTGGGTGCCCATTAGCTCCTTAGCCAATTCCAGAACTGGCAATAGGGCTGGGACCCTGGGAAGAGGGGCTCTTGATGGAGTAGCTTGGTGGGGCTGGCTGAACTGCAGGCTTTCTGTGCCCTTGCTCCTGGAGATTTCCTGCATCGGGCTGACCCGGTAGGGGGAGCTTCATGCCACCATCCTAGTGCCTTAGGAAATCATCCTTTTCGGGCTGGCACCAGCAGCCTATAGCACCTGGGTCCGATAGGAGACGCAAGGGGCCATCTAGCATGAGGTTTAGGATCCAACCTAGCTTTCCTGCAGAGAAATGGGCTTGCAGTAGCCTCCAAGGTCCTTTCTACTCTGATGGGTTCAGGGCTACTTCGGTATTTGAGAAAAAAAACTGTCAGGGAAAAAGTGTGCTCTCAACACAGAAACCAAAGGCTGGGAAGGAGAGGGGCCCGCCCAAAGCCACTCAGGAGGATGAAAACCCCCAAGATGAGGGAAAAGCATGCAAACCACTTCCTGGAACTGCCGGCTCCCTCACTGCAGCGTGGGCCACGCCCCACCTCTCAGTCAGGCCCCGGAAGCTGAATGCACCTGAGGACTGGGAAATATCGGGAAGTCTAGAGTCTCATGAGCCACTCAAAGGTCAAGACAGAGCCCTGATACTAAACTGCAGCCTCACTATGAGTAAGTAAAGTGAGGGTGGCTAAACTTGCCCCATCCTCTGGGACAGGATCTCAGCGCCCCTTAGGAGTCAGGAAACCTGGTATAGCGGACATTGTGTCCCCATTTAGTAAACCGGTGGGATGTGTTGACTTCAAATGCAAGTATGACAGCCTCTTAAAATATTTACATATACATGGGACTGAGCCCAAGGAAGACCCTCCCAAACCTTTTTTTTTCTTCTTACATTTATGTATTTGTTTGTTTATTTTTGAGACAGGGTCTCACTATGTAGTTCAAACTGACCTTGAACTCACTATGTAGTCCAGGCTGGCCTTGAACTCACAGCAATTCTCCTGCCTCAGCCTCCCAATTTCTAGGATTACAGGAATGCCCAGCTCTTTTTACATCTTATTTTAAGGTAGTCTCGCTAAATTGTCCAGGCTGGCTTTAAACTGGCAACCTCTCAACTAGCTGGAATTAGAGGAGTGCACCACCACACCCAGCCCAAATGTCATAGCATCTCAATCCCCTTTAGAATCACAGAAGCTCAGTCATTTGGTCTGCTCTTCTAGCAGTCCAGAAAAACTTAGACTTCTGCCCGTCCAGGGAACTCACCATCTCTAAAGACAGCGAGACTGTGGGAGGTTAGCAAGTTTTTCCATAGCACTGAGCCCCACTTGGCTTCTTTGTAAATGCTTTCTGAAAGCAGCAAGAGTCAGCCTGTTACCAGAGGGCCTGGCCTCAGACCCTGTTAACTGTCTGAAGCCAGAGAACAGAGAAGCAGAGACACCCAGGCTGTGGGGCTCACAGAGCCACACAGACCACAGGGAAGAGATGGAAGAAAGAGCCGAGCTCATTAAAGGAGCTGCTGTCACCCAGTGGTGAGAGTGAGGCAGGACATTAGGGCAGGGCAGACTGGCAGGGGAAGTAGGAGTGACCTGTTAAGTGTAAAATCCCAGAACAGGTCTCAAAGCCCTGCACATAGACTTCTCTGGAGAACTTGAGCAGTGCTGGAAAGGAGGCCTAGACCTGACGTCAGGTGTGGAAGATACAAAAATGACAGTCAAAAATGAGCTGGGGATTTAGCTCAGTGGCATAAGCACCTGCCTGGCAAGCATGAGGTTGTGAGTTTGATCCCTGGTACCAAAAAAAAGTGATCAGTCACTTCTTCGATACAGGGTTCTTTCACAGTGCTCTGCTCTTATTCTATAGGAGATAGTCCTTTTCCTACTTTTACTTGGCCAAAACCCAATCTGCAGAGCCTGCTTCTTTTCCATCTTTTTTTTTTTTTTTTTTTTAAAGACAGGGTCTTGCTATGTACTCAGGCTAGCTTTGAACTCCCTATGTACTCCAGGCTGGCCTCAAATTCACGGTGATCTTTCTGCTTCAACCTCCCAAGTGCTGTGATTACAGGCATGTGCTACCATGCATGGCTGCTTTTCCTACTTTTGATAAATGTAAAAAATCTCACAATCTTCTGTACTTGTGTGACCAATTCTTTGCTCAGGACAGAAAGAACCTAGAAAGTGCCATTAGAAGGAGACTCCACCATCCCCAAACCTAATATCAATAGAAAGCTAAGTACTGACCAAGCACAGCATGGGCAGAGCTGCTGTATCCCCCAGTGCCTGGCTGACAGCTCTTGGCACCATTCGCAGCATTCCCTACTGCATGCAGCACTTACCTTTAACATGTGGACAGAGACCGGGAGCTCAGCCAATTGCGTGGGCCTCCAGAATCATCAGCTCATTAATGTCCAGGAGCATCTGGCTGCAGGGCTGGTCTGGTACCTAGTAGGGCCAAGTCCAACGCCCCAACTTAGAGGCAGGATGGCAAGGGAGTGGGTCCTAGTGTCCCTAGGTGCAGACATGACTCAGCCACTGATCCTGCACCAAGATCTGGGCAGCCCTCCCTTTCCTGGCCATAGTTTCCTATCCAGAAATCAGGGCTACCTAGGAGAGTCACTGGATAGATAGTCGTGTACAGACTCAGGCACTCCTACCAAAGCCTCCTAGGGATGGCCTGGCTCCAACACCTGTGTCTGGAGCCACCTCTGTCCCTGCCTGCCGAACAGCTCAGAGTGGAGGCCTCGAGTGTCCCCCACCCTTGCCATTCTGTCCTCTCTGCCCACAGAACCCTCTCCAGGTAGCATTTATCACACCACCTGGTAATTATCTGTGGCGTCTGTGAGCTCCAGGGAGTGGAAGGAGAAAGACCGAGTCTTGTCTGTGTCCCAGCCCCCATCCCATCCCATGGCCTTGTCTCCAGGAGAGCCAATCCACCCGTCTCATGGCCTCCTCCGTCACACTCCAAGCTCGCCTGTCCACCCACAACAACCTATGACTTTATGATGCACCAGCTGCCCAACACTTTCCACGCACACCCTGTTCAGCTCACCCGGGCTTCCAGAGCTGCAGGGAGCTCCGTCTGTTGCCACGTCTCCTCTACCTCCCTGGCCTCCTGGATGCTGAGCTGTTATAACAGTGAGTCTGACTGAGCCCAGCGGTGGGGGTTTCAGATACCCAGATCGACATGCCCAAACCTGAGCTAAGCAGCTGCCCTCCCCAGGCCTCCCTGGCCACACAAGCCAGAGTCCAGCCCCACACAGCACTCCCAAGTCTTCATCCTTTCTAGTTGTTCCAACCTGTACAGCCCCTCTCAGGTGCATTTGCTCTCCCAGGCTCCATAACCACCCCTATCCCTTGGTTGACTCCTAGTCATAAGTTGCAACCTTGCTGTTATTTACCTAATGTAGCACAAGCGCTCGGTATGCAAATCTGAGCAAGTTCTTCCCCAACTGAAAACTACAAAGGCCTGCTTTGCCCTGGAGAGAAATTCGATGCCTGCCCATTCCTCTGCACTCAGCGCCCTCTCCAGGAATTTTGCAGGCTGCTACTATGGCAGGAAGGACTCTTGTCTCTATCCCAGCTGCCCCACTCCGTTAGCTAGTTTTACTGCCACCTTGTGTCTGCCTTAGTCTCCAGAGTGCTATAGGTGCCCACTAATCATCTCAGAATGGACAGATGCTGGCCATGGGCTAGGTGGGAAGATTCAGCATAAAACCACAGAAGAGGGGCTGGAGGCGTAGCACAGTGGCAGAGGGCTTGCCGAGCACGCACAAGGCCCTGGATTCAAACCCTAATACCACAGCGGGGAAGCAAAAGAACATCAAATATTTGCTAGTAAAATGTGCTGTGCTGCAAAATATTCTGTGACGCCTGTGCCAGAGAGGCATTTTATCTCGCTCATTCTCCAGATGAGGAAACTGAGGTTTGCCAAGGCTTTGATGGTAGTGGGTTGAACAATATCCTCCCCCACCTCAAGTTCATGCCTAATTGGAAGCTCAGAATCTGACCTGATGTAGAAAGAGTCTTTGTAGAAGTAATTAAATAAGATAAGGTCATGCTGGATTAGGGTGGGCCCTTAGAGTAACAAGTGTCCTTAGAAGAAGCCATGGGAAGGGGAGGCTCCGTGACAAAGGAGACAGAGCTCGCGGTGTGTGCACTAAGGAAGCTAAGCATTCGCAGGAGCCACTAGGAACCCAAAGAGGCAAGGAAGGGTCCTCCCCAGAGCCCCAGGCAGTATGGGCCTGCCTATTTCTTCATTTAAGGCTTCTTATCTCACAACTATCATTTTAAACCACTGTCTTTGTGGTAGTTCGTTAGAGCAGCCAGAGAAAACAAATACAGCTGCCTACCTGTCTATGGTCACACACTCAACAAAGGGTAGTTCCAGTGATTTTGAATCTACACCTGTGACATTCCCATCCCATGCCTCCTTCAGCCCCATGGCAATTCCTGATCCCACAGAAGGCTGACAGTCCACGCCTGTACAGCAAGTTGAAGGGTAAGTTCATCTCCGTTGAGATTCTATCTGGCTCCTGCCTCCTGGTGAAGGTTCCAAAAACTATTCTGCGTCTTGTTTGTTATGGCTAGGAAGCTCTTCCAAACTGGATGTAAAAAGAGTTCAAAGGTGGGGTGAGTCCAGTTTCAATCCCAGCCACTGCTCTCCACCCAACCTGCAGTTCACCCAGACTTTGGTTCCCCATCATTCCAACTGGGTCATCATCCCATGGGTAACTGAGGGCTTAGGATTCCCAAGGTGTGGCTGTCACCAATATCTCTCCTGGTAGATCCTATTTTGGGCCTCCTATACTCACATCGAATTCTGGGGTTTGGCTGTATCTATCCTGTATGACTTTCAGATCCCCCACGTTCTTATCTCACTGTCTCACTGGACTATCCTGAAGGATCCACGTTAACACCCTTGAAACCCCACATCATCCTTAGGGGCAGAGGACAACATCAAAGTGTCCCCACTGCCCCATGCAGTCTCTGCAAACTGCTGTCCAGGCAACTCCAGGGGAAGACGGGCAGCCTTAAATACACAGAGAGGTTGGCTGGGTGGAAGGATGTTCTACCCCTAAGCGGACAGCTCTCTCCAGTTCTCCAGACTAAGCCAGAAACACTCTCTAAGAGCCGGCTCACCCAAGGCACCCCCGGCAGCAGGCTAAGGGAAGCCCATCCAGGAATCTGTGCCTGGACGCCAGCCTCCCTCCTTTCCTGGAAAAATGTCCTCCAGGAATCTCTGAGCCAGGGACACAGCGGTGGGGTTGGGGCAGTTCTCCGTGTTCCACAGGACCATAAGTTCTGGGCATGTCCCTGTGGCACTGCCTTCGTTTCGTCCTTCCTGATACTCACGCTCAGCCCTCTCTCCCCTCATTTCTCCCTCCCACCTCAGTCTTCTCACCCTCAGGGAACAATATCCTGGCCTGGCTCGGCCTCTGGAATGACATGGTCAGGATCTGGGAACCATCCAGGTCTGGCTCCAGCCCTGTGGATGCAGGGGAGGAGGAGGGCTTACCTGGCATCCAGCTCTGGACAGATCTGAGAGGTCCCTGGCGTACTAGGGCTGCTGCTTAAAGCTTCGGCCCCGTCACAGTGTCAACTCAGCAACAGCGCCTTGGCCCTGGGGAAGGGCTGACTGGGCAGTCATGCAGATTTGCCAGGGAGGAAACCTGCTGTGCCAAGGTGGCCCCAGGACAATATTGGCTGCACATGAGAGGAGGGGAGGCTGCTTGGGAGAAGGGCGCACAGGAATTGGCCCAACAGGAGTTGGGGAATCAGAGGGTGGTCAAGAGACTATTGCATTCTGTTTTCTTCCTAAGGGATTCAGCCCATGGGATCACAAAGCTGGCACCTTGTACACCACCCTCAATCCCTAGCAGGCAATGTATGCCCCAAAGGAAGGATCCTGGCAGTTATCTGTCACTACATGCCCTCTGGCAGTTTTCCCCTTCAGGCACACTTGCTCAGGGGGGCCCCCCCAGCCTTGCCTACCAAGGCCATACTCCTTGCCTGTGGGAGGGAGTGCTGGGGCTCAGTACCACAAACGTCCCCCACCCGGGTTAATGTGAGGGGCCCAAAACCAGGGTAGGGGGGCTGCAGGGAGCAGCAGGCCTCCACTAGGGACTGCTGAGGGAGCCCCCATCAAGCTGGGTGGACCTCTGGAGGAGCAAGCAACTCCTCCTCACAGGGACGGATGTCCTTGCCATTATCAGCCAGGAAGCTTGGAACCAAGGGCAGATGCAGCCGGCCCACTGCCAGCCTGCCCACTGCTAGCCTGCCCAGAGCTGGGCTTCACAGTTAACTGTGGGCCTCTGCAGGCCCGCTCATCCCCAGGGAAGGGGGTCAGAGAAGCCTGGCTCCACCCATCATTCTGCTCAGGCCTGTCTGGGGAAGCAGGGAGTGGTATTAAATATCTGTCAGTGCAGTAGTACAGATGCAAGGTGTACAGGCCAGATCCAAATGTCCACTGCAGGAAGGATTCCTGAAAGCAGGTCCTGGCATTGAATGGTGCTGGCAAAAGGCACCCCGACCCTGCCCGCAACCATCAAAGCGACTATTTCCCTAGTCAGCAGTGGAGCCAGAGAAAAGAGTGGTGCCAGACGCCACCTAGTCCTGGCCGGGCTCAGCGACTCCCGGGGAGCGCTCTAGCTCCAGGTCTGACGCAGGCGTGCCCTCCCCTGCTAAACCGAGGACCCCCACCCCCACGCCTTCGCCTCCGCGCCGCCTGGCAGAGCCCGGGCGCGCAGCCTTGGACCCGGCGCTCCGCACCCCGCGCGCCCCGGCCGGCCGTAGAGGGGCGGGGCCCGGGCGAGGCGCGGTGCAGACGGCCCGGCCTCCCGCCCGCCTGGCGCCCGCCTTTCTGCAGCCATGGGGGCGCGGCTGGGTCGGCGGGCAGGGCCCGAGGCGGGCTCGGAGGCCGGGGCGGCTGCAGGCGGCGGGCCCGCGCCCTACGAGCGCCGGGTGCGCTGGCTCCGCGAGATCCAGTCCACGCTCCGCGAGCGGCGGCCCGAGCGCGCCCGGCAGCTGCTGTGCCTTCTGCGCCAGGCGAGAGGAGGAGCGGGCGGCCGGGGACGGGCCGGGGGCCGCGGGCCGGGAGGGGCCGGGCCGGGGCTGCAGGCTGCGGGCCGGCTGCTGGCTGGGTGGGTTCCGAGAGCAGGATGGGCTGCAGCAGGGGCTGAGGAAGAGCGCGGGCTGCAGAGCCGGCTGATGAGGCTGGCAGACTGTGTATGGAGGAGGTGGCTGCTGGGTCAGGGGTCCGGGCTCTGTTGTCTGTTGAGGGTGCCCCGGCCTAGAGCTGAGCCCAGATTCAGGCCTTGGCAAGCAAAGGAGGGCCGGATGGGGTGGGGGATCATCTTGTACTAAAGGACAATGGGAAAAGAAAGGGCAGCTCCTCTCCTCCAGGATGAGGGGAAGCACTGGACCCTGGGAAGTGGCAGCCCAGCTGGTCTGCGGTGTACACAGAGGCACCGTGGCAGCACAGACAAAGCCACCAGGCATGCACCCTGACAGGCAGCTACAGGTCTGGTGTCTGTACATCACAGTGACACATTTGGGCACACACACATCAGGTACCCTAGGCTGAGATCCTGAGCCTTGAGCAACACGGATGTGGGTTCTGGCACCACCCCTGGTAAACTACTTCTCACTCTACCTAGTTCTCATGCCCTGCAGCAGCTTCCAGCACCAGTTGCCCAATCCTGTGAGCTGAAATCAGCCATGCATGCAGGTGCTTAGCCTCCAGAAGGTAGATGAGTGGTGATGGGGAAACTGAGGCATGGAAAGAAGTGGTGAGCCTAGGGTTCGCAGAGAAAACTGTGGGGGTGTGTGTGCAGGACTAGAGGCTGGCCAACCAGACCTGCTCCTCCTCCAGCCCCAGGTTTCCTGTGGACTCAGTGGGCTGGAAAGATGGAGCTGGCCCTTTAAGAGGAGCCGGCTAGCCGCGTTCTGGGGCCCTGTCTGGGTCTCCCCATACTCCCCCTTCTTCCTTCCGGAATTTCCCTAGCTGGCATCTGTGGCACAAACCATGTTGAAAATACAAACAGCAGTGCAGTACCCAATCAGCCAGACTGACCAGGGGCACAGACTGCTGTCCGGGATGGTGTCTGGAGCCCAAGGGACCAGCTGGGCATTTTCCCTGGAAACAGAGAGAGAAGCCCACTTGGAAACTACCTGGGTCACCCAGAAGTTAAGATTTGAAGTTTAGCAAGGGGCTTCTTCTGCCCCACAACCTTCGGGAGTGGCCACTCCTGCTGTCCTGCCTATCTGTTCCTGGGCATGTCATTTGCTTTGGCTTGGGGAGGGCACACACAGGCTGGAGGTTCCCCCTGACTGTGCCTGGCCATCAGCTGTCAGTGCGTCCTCTAAATGGACCCTCTGGAGAGATGGCTCTCTATAGGAATGGAGAGGAAGAAGCAAAGAACAAGGGCAGGAGGCCAGGCCAGTGCCCTGACCGCAGGTCTGACCGCAGGGTAGGAGAAGAGGCACAGGGGGCTCAGGGACACTGCAAACTGTGTAAGTCTCTGATTTCACTGTCAGAGCACTTGATCTCCACCAAAGGGGTTAAGGGCCAAGTTCAGGTGTGTGTTTCATGGAGATACTCTGGCAGCCCTGAGCTGGAGGGTTGTGGGAGGCTGAGAACCCTGGGAGCGGGGTGCTGGGGGTTGGGACCTCAGCAGGAGTAGTAGAAAGGAAAAAGTGGACCCCCTAAGTGAGCTGGGGGAGAGAAGGCAAAGGAAAAGTGCTGGATGACTCCTGGGAAGGTGGGCAAGTTTGCCCCCTTCCTCCTTACATGGAGCTGGCACACAGGACATGAGGTCAGCTTCAGGGCAGGGGAAGAACATGCAGAACCTGAGTGCTTTTGGAACATCTAAGTTGGGAGAGAGGCCCATCCCCACAGGGTGGGGTGGTGGCTGTATCTCAAGAGACCTCAGGGATCAGAGGAAAAGTAAAGGGCCCAAAAAGGAATCCTGGGGGCATTGCCATTTAGGGGTCATCCAAGGAGCAGATGGCCCCAGAGAAGGAAAGATGCCATAGAAAGACACTCTACCACTTCCATCTGCCTGTTGCCACCAATGAGGGTCCTATTGCCACTCGCCTTTGTATCTAAAGGGTCCACCTGCTGCTGTGTCACTGCTTTGAGGAGACTCTAGCAAGCCTCAGGGAGGGAGACTGGGACACAGGAACCAGCAGGAAGGGCATCTGGTTGACCAGCGAGAAGAAAAGCTCCAACCTCCACTCATTTACCTACCTCTGCATCACCCGCAGGACTTGGGTCTTGAGGGGACCCTCCTCACTGACATCCTCTACAGGAACGTGACCTTCCTTAACCTGGTGGACCCCATCTCCCATGACCTTCTGGTGAACCTGGCCCGGGACCTGCAGTGCCCCAAGAAGGTAAGGGTAGACCCATTTCCACAGTAGCACCACTGTCTGTGCCCCAGGCCTGAGCAGAAGTCACATGGGGAACCTATAGGACACAAACTGTTCTGACCAATTCATAAAAAGAACTGGACTCACAGCCCCTGAAGAGAGCTGCCCTAGGCTGGAGCCCCCATTTACTGCTCTCTGCATCCCTCCCATGGCAGCTTGGATCAAGGCATGTCCCTCCTCATCCTAAGCCAGAACTGCCACCTGCAGTCTCCACTCCCTGCCAATGTCCTCCCATGAACATGGACACAGCCCCAACCTGTATGGACCAGCTCCTGAGCACTGCTCACCATGAATCCCCTACATGAAACGAGGGTGCCTACCGTAGGCTCTGCCAACTCTGGCACCTGTGTACTGTTGGCTACCCACAGCTATCACAATAACCACCAGGACTTGCTGTCCCTGTGTGTGTCGCATGCTCCTGGGGCTATGAACAAAAGGACTGTGTAAAGGAACATTCCAGGTAGTGGAGCATGACCGGTGCCAGCTTTGTGGAAAGCTCGCCCTGTACTCCACCCCCAGCCTCTGTAGGGGCCCAGTCAGGACTGAGAAAGTCAGGATGTAGTGCTGTAAAACATTAAACCCCAGCCCTCTCAGCCCAGGCCCAGGCCCACAGGCATGGTATAGCTCGGAAAATGAGAGGAAGAAGAACGTGCTGACCTGGCTTGTTCCTATCCCCTGGGATTGGCGTCAGTGGGGCAGGGCTCCCTCGAGGGGCCTACTCTGGACTGCCCCTGCGGCAAATCCCCTGGGCAAATCCCCTGGGGATACTGAGGGTGAGCAGGCCACCAGCTGCTAGCTGGAGCCACTGGCCCTAGGCCTGAGAACAGGGAACAAGAGCCCATTGTCTAGGCTTCCTCCCACCGGGCACTGCGGGTTTTGGACCAGCCTGTCCTGCTTCCAGCAGGCAGCCTTCCCTGGCTTTGGGCCAGATCAAGCCAGGGCGGGGAGAAAGGGGCTGAGTCTCACCCTGAAAACACTGCCCCCAACCCCGCAGGATTATGAGCTCTGGAAATCCTCGGACAAAATCTGCCGGCAGCTCATCTACCACCTCACTCCTCATTCCAAGCGGCAGCGAGGACGCAACCATCCCCAGAGGAAGAGCCAGAGCTGGTAAGGGGAGCCAGTCACAGCCCCTCTTCACTATGTCTTCAGTGTCCCTTCTGTTTTTTTTTTTTTTTTTTTGGTGCCGGGGATCAAACTCATGACCTAGCGCTTGCAAGATAAGGGCTTATGCCACTGAGCTAAATCCCCGGCCCCCAGCGTCCCTTCTCAGGTTGATCCCTGAACTTCTCTTGCTGAGAATCTGCTGCTTACTGGCTCATCCCCTTCACCTGCATCGAGTCTCTGTTCCTGGAAGCCTGTCTGGCCCACGGCAGCAGATGCGCCCCAAGCCAAACTGCCTTCTCTGTAAAAAAAAAAAAAATGCCTTTCATTTCCTCCAGGATGGCCCCACTTCCCTTCATTCACTCATCCCTCAATCCCTAGCCTGTGTCTGGGCCTGGACCTCCTTCCCTACCCACCACCTGAGAACTCAGCAAGTATCAGGTAAATCTTCATAACCAGTGGTGAGAGAGGCAGGTTCTGTCACCATGTCCATTATACAGGCAAAGAAACTGAGGCTAGGAGAGGCAATCTTGCCAGAACCACACTTTCCTAATTGTCCTGCAGCCCTTTGGGAATTCACCAACACCAAGCCTGGCTCTCAGCAGCTGAGACCTCCAAAGCTGCCAGATAGCTGACTGCCGTGGGGTCCCACCCCCATCGTTCCATAACAGTCCCATGCATACAGGCCCAGTCTGGAAGTAACTGCAGGCCCGGGGCCCCGGAACCACAGCCAGGAATAGGCTCTAGCACGTGTGTCCTATCTCCTTCTGTCCCTCTGATGGCCCAAGAAGAATCTGGAGCCCATGTAATTGTTCCCTGCTGTGGTGGGTCGGCACTAGGAGTTACATTTACTGCTTTCACACCCCCACTCAAAGCCATCTTCATGGTGGGTTGTGCTCAAGTCAGGTAAGACTGAGAAGTGTAGAAGGGGGCAAGAGAGACCCTCCTCAGTCTCTAAATGTCGCTCCCAACTTAAAAGTCCTTACCCCACCCTCACCAATGTTCCCCTCTCACTACCCAAAGGCTGAGGGGACCAGCCTGATACTCCATCTCCTCATAGAAAGATTTTCCCTCCCCCTGACTTCACAGCAGGCCCAGAGGAAAAGTGTGGTCTACAGAATCAGAGCACCTTACCTGGGGGAACCTGGTCCCCTCTTAGTGATGTGTGGTCACTGGAGAATTATTTTCTGTCTGAGCATTAGTGTGCTCCTCCGTAGAATACCCCTTTGAGTTGGCATAAAAATAAGTGATATATAACTGGGGAGGTGATTCTGTCCACATGGTAAGGTTTTATAACAATAGAGAAAGTCCCCGAGTTACAACTGAGTTCCATTCCAGGAAAAAGTTCCTAAGTCAGATTTGTTCTTACTTCTGACAAAGTGAGTCTTCTATGACTCTGTGAAAGTTTGCAATGCGAATGTTCATAAGCTGGGGACTTGTAATAGTTCACCCGTGGAACCTTAATTTAATCATCACAGCAAATCTGTCCTCTTTCACCAGGAAAACTGAGCTCAGGGAAGTTCCCAGAATTGCCTATGGCTGCACATTTAGAAAATGGCATTTGGAACAGAGACAGGGCCTTGGCTGTCTCTGATGGGTCATTATCTGTGGTCCGTAGGGTCCTGCCTAGCCCTGGAGTCCTTGCTTAGTCCACCCTACCTGCAATCTTCCCACAGCCTCAAGAGTGACCTCCAGAAGACTCTGCTGGTTGGGGAGACGGTGGACCTTTCCGGCATCCCGCTATCGGCACGAGATGTGCAGCATATAACCCACTACCTGGGCAGCCATGGTGCTGGGCTGGCGGTGCTGGACCTGAGCTTCACGGGGCTGAGCGATGAGCTCCTGCACCTGCTGCTGCCCAGCCTGTGGACACTACCCCGCCTCACCCAGCTCCTGCTCAATGGTAACCGGCTGACTCGAGCTGCTGCCCGTGAGCTCACGGAGGCTGTCAAAGATACCACCAAATTCCCTGCGTTGGCCTGGGTAGACCTGGGCAACAATGTGGATGTGGCCTCACTGCCCCAGCCCCTGCTAGTCGGCCTGCGCCGGCGGCTGAGCCAGCGCACCTCACTCCCAACCATCTACGAGGGTCTGGACTTTGAGGCTGGGGATGGCACAGCCGGGTCCCCCACTGCTGCCTCTACTTGGGGCTCTGCAGCTACTGACCCGGGACCTGAGCCCCAGGCCTGCTGTGCCAGGTGACCTGCTACTCACCTGGATCTGTATCGCCGATTGAGGGTGCTCTCGCACATGAAACAGCAGGTGGTGGACGCTCCACCGGCCCCCAGAGAGCCAGCGAAAACGCTCAGCCTGGGGGCGAGGGGATGCGAAGAGAATGGTCTCACAGGAAGCCAGACAGCCCATTTAGGAGGCTCGGCCTTCCGTCAGCAGGAGGCACCCTGGTACCCACAGCCAAGATCCCACAATAAAGTGATGACTCCCTTTGCCTCAGCCTTTCTGCATCACATACCTTAAGGTCCCCAAAGTGCCAGCTTGGTGGTATGGTGGGATAACCCCTGTCTATGCCAAAGAGAGGCACCAAAGTCATTCTGACCTTCCCCCTGGGGTTCCCTGGCAGAGCTCTATGGAGGCCCAGGTGTGGGGGTCATGGGTCCAACAGTGTGGGCTGGGCATTTAGAGGAGGCCCTTCTGGTCCCAGCACTCAGGAGGCTGAGGCAGGAGGATTGTTGGGAGATTGAGACCAGCCTGGACTACAAAGTGAGCTCAAGGTCCGCCTGAACTGTATAGTGAGACCCTGTCTCAAAAAAAAAAAAAAGAGGGGGCCCTCGCATCTTGGCAGGTTTGGGTTCTATCAGTAGAGCTGAGGAGGAGCAAGTTGGGAGCCTGGGGTCAGGTGCAGAGGTCTGCGTGGAATCCCACAGCAAGGTCACATGTGAGCCCACGCTGCCACCAGGACCCCTTGGGCTGGAGACAAGGCTGCACTGACTGGTGCAAGGCCTGGAATGGGAGGACTCAGGGCGGACACAGTGCTGCCCACACCCTCTGATCCCCAAGCCTCTGTACTGCTGAGAGGGCAATTCAGCAGGGTTAGGAGATGCATCTGGCCAGCACAAAAAGCTATGCATTTCCTCCAGGGCCTAGGGGTCCCCCAGAGAGTAAAGTGGGAGGGGGGAGGTAGAAGTAAGCACAGCTAGTAGCAGGGGGGTGGGACATGACAACCCGAGGGCCGTACCGATAGGTAGCACTCTCCCTTCCTCCTCCAGAACCATAAAGGAGGCTCCCAACAGGAGGAGCCTCATGCCATGGTCAGGCTCACTGTCCTATGGGAGGAGCTGGAGTTCAGCCCAGCACGCAGATAAGCAGGACAGGCCAGAACAGTATTCAGAAGGAAACGGAGGCCCAGCGTAGGAAAGCCAGTGGGCATAAAGGTCATGTGCCAAGCCTGGACATAGGTCTAGGGGCATGAGGCTCCTGCTGGACAAGGAGAGAGCTGGCAGCAGAAGGAGGCCCCGGGACTAAGGAGAAGGCAGGGTCCCTCTGGGCCTGTGTACCCTGCCCCACCAGTCCCGACCTTCCTCCATGTCACTGACCCTTTAGGGTCAGAGGGCCTCCAGGGTTGTGAGTGACACATCCAACCCCCATGGGAGATGGCTTCCATTATGTCCCAGGTCAGTTGGAAGTACTGTGGCCTCCCGGGCCATAGGGGGTTAGCCAAGAAGGGGGAGGACAGAGATTTACCCTCAAGCCACACAGATCTCACGGCTTTTGGCAGTTCCTTATCGGGAGGCCGTGGGAAGAACACAAGGTCCAGTCCAGCTCCGCTTCCGATTTGCTAGAGATGAGCAGGCCCTTCTCTCTGGGCCTCGTTCTCAGCTTTCTTCCCTCTGTTAAACAGAGCTTACTCTCTCCCAGCTCTCAGTGCTTCATCCAGGGGTCCTGACACCTCCTCGTTTTAAAGCCATGGGCTTGCCCCGTGGCTCAGAACCATGGAAGTTCCTCCCAGGACAGGGAGTTGAGCTCCCGACAGCCAGGCAAAGCGGGATGGAAGGTGGACCAGTGGAGAGAAGGAAGGAAGGAAGGCAGGGCCCGCGGGAACAGGCAGGCTGACAAACCGGTCACATGCACAGGTAGCTAAACATTCCCCACAACTCCTTGCTGGAGAAAGGCCAAGCTCTCCGCAGTCCTCCAGTCCTCCCCGCGCCCTGCCCTTGGCTCGCCCAAAGCCAGCCCACAAACCTCTGAATGTTAACTTCTCAGAGCAATGATCCCTGTCAGGCTGGTTCAAGAGGACCCAGGCAGGTTCCAGAAGAATCCAGGTAGCAACCGATGGCCTCAGTCTCTCCACCATTCGGACAGGGGCACATGAAGCAGTAACGGAGCTGAGCCGAGCATGAGATGGCATGAGACATGTGGAACGATGGCCTTGTTGCTAGACAGGTGGCCAGAGCCATTCACCAGTCCTCATGACCACCAGCAAGGCTGTTCTACAGGCAGGGACACTGAGCTGCAGAAAGTGAGGGCTTGTGTCTTGTTTTAGTCCATTTGGTGCTGCTATACCAGAATAAAGCAGCCTGGATAACTGATAAATAAGAGAAGTTTATTGGATTCATGCGTCTGGAGGGTGGGAAGTCCCAAACTGAAGGCTACATCCGGTGAGGGCCTCCTTGCGCATCATAGTGTAACAGGGACATCACATGGTGAGAGGATTCAAGAGATCAGCAGGGGGCCCAACTTGTTTTTATTACAAAACCAATGTGGCAATAAATGAGATTAATCTGTCCATGAGAATGCAAACCCTCACTTCCTAGAGAGCCGCTTTAAAGGCCTGGCCATTCAAAACTGATTGGGGACTGAGTTTCCAACACCTGCACAATACAAGTGCTTTGAGGGAGTTGTTCAAACTGTAGGCTGCCTCATGCAGCCAGGTGGGACAGAGAGCACCAGCCTAGACAGGTCCAGCCCCAGTTCCGGATTATGGGGCCGGCAACTGGGCCATCCTTGAGTGACAGGGTGAGGACCAAGACCAGGTCTGTTTGCTTGCAAGATGGGTTAAGCCACTGATGAGCTTTTTCACAGCTGAATGGGCTAGAGGAGGAAGTAGGTCATGGGTGTGTGACCTCAGTGACTATAACTAATCCCTGGTCCCCTTCTCGCTGGCTCTTCCCTCTTCTCTCTGCTTCCCATCTGCCATCGCTTGAGCAGCTTTTCTCTGCTGTGCTTTTCTGCTACGTTTCTGCCTCAGAACCAGTCAATCAGGCTGGGGATGTAGCTCAGTGGCTTAAGTGCCTGCCTGGCAAGCGCAAGGTCATGAGTTTGATCCCCGGTACCAAAAACTAAAAGAACCAGTCAATCATGGGCTGAAATCTCTGAAATAATGCCAGGTGGGGTGGTGCACACCTGTGATCCCAGCACTTGGGAGGCTGAGGTAGGAGATCACTGCAAGTTTCAGGCCAGCCTGGGCTACATAGTGAGTTCAAGGCCAACCTAAACTACCTCCTGAGACCCTGTCTCAAAAATAAATAAATAAATAAATAATAAAAGATTCCATCTTATTCCAGAAAGAATACTGTCTTCAAGAAATCAAGTAATGAATATTTGAAAGGTTGCAGAGGGAAAAGAATTCTTCTACATTGTTGGTGGGAATGTAAACTAGTACAATCATTATGGAAATAAGTTTGGAGATCTTTCAAAAAACTAAAACCAGAAATGCCATTCAATCTAGCTATTCCCCTTCTGGGTATCTTCCCAAAAGAGTCAAAGATATGATCTTACAGTGATATATGCATACTTATGTTTATCGCAGCACAAATCATAATAGCTAAATCTTGGAAGAAGTCTAAGGTTCTTCAACAGATGAATAAGTAAGGAAAATGTGGTATTTCTACATAACGGAGTACTATTCTACCATAAAAGGGATAAATTTGAGTCATTTGTAGGAAAATGATGCACCTCGAGACTGTTTGTTTTTTTTTACCATAGTATATCTTATCTTCACAATAGTTGTTAAATCCATCAGATATAACAAACCAATCAAAACAGAATATTGAATAAAGAAAACAATGAGTTGGAACAAAATAGTGAGAGCAATATTGGATTTCAAAAACAAGATAGAAGGAAATTCCCCATAATTGCTATATTGCGTAATGTTAGCCTCCCTATAGAAGCTCAAACTCCGGCCCCAGGACTACAAAGTCAAACAAACAATATAAACATTCAGTTGCTTTTTTGTACCTCAGTTGCTATCAACTCAATCTGTCCTCCAAACCAGCCGGTGGCTTACAGGGTGGGGGTGGGTGGAGAAAGGGAACAGGGCGGGGCGGGGGTGTTGGTGATTCTCAGTCCCAGAACCAGTAGGTTTACCGGAGGCACTGTCTGACTTCTCTCTTCCTGGTCCCTGCATGGCCTGCATGGCTTACCAGAAAGGCTGGCTAGTTGGCTTGTTGGTTGGTTCCTCTGAGTCCCAGCGTGGCTGATTCTTGGGAGGCAATGTCTGATTTTTCTCTTCCTGGTCCCCACATGGTCTCAAGACTATAATGTTAAGTGAAATAAGTCAGACATAGAAATTTAAGTATCACATAGTTTCTCTTATATGAGAAAATCAAAATATGAATAAAAACTTTATACAGGAAATAAGAAGATAAAACTTTTTCAGATGAGAGGGGATCAAGAGACGGAAGGAAGGGGCAAAGGAGAGGTGTTAGTACATGTATCAACTCCCCACCAGGAAAGTAATCATTACGTATTGCAGACATGTACCAAAAAAATTTTTTTTTAAAAAGTAATAGCATTTTAGATAGTGCAAAGCTATCAGAACAGTACTTGGCCAGAAGATCACAGAAGACTTTGTTAAATACGTAAATGGGATGGGAGCTGGAGAGACAGCTCAACAGTAGAATTCTTGCACAACAATCCCAAAACTGCAAAAAAATTAACAATCAATAAATAGGCCTGGGTGTAGCTCAGTTGCATTGGTCAGCTTTTCAGTCACTGGGACAAAAATGCCTTCTCTGCCCCTTCCTTCCACCTCTTGATCCCATCCTCATCTGAAAGAGCTTTTATCTTCCTATTTCCTACATATATATCTTTTATTTTGCTTTTTATTCATATTTTGGTTTTCTCATATAAGAGAAACTATGTGACATTTAAATTTCCATGTCTGACATTTCACTTAACATTACAGTCTCAAGGTATATCATTCTCCTACAAGTGACTCAAATGTATCCTTTTTTATGGTAGAATAGTACTCTGTTATGCATAAATACCACATTTTCTTTACCTATTCATCTGTTGAAGGACCTACAGATTACTTCCAAGATTTAGCTATTACGATTTGTGCTTTGATGAATATAGCTATGTATGTATCACCGAAATAGGACTTTGCTTCTTTTGGGAAGATACCTAGAAGGGGAGTAGCTAAAGTAAAGTGCAATTTCTAGTTATAGATTTTTTTCTTCCAATAAGATTTGATTGGTACGTTTTAGAAATACATAATGATTATATACAAGCCTGGAGCATGGAACTAAGAACTATAGAGCTTGTACCTGTGGATGACATAACTTGATTTTTTCCCTACCCTCCCTGCAATTCTTCCTCCCCTCCCCATTTACAAAAGTTTTGTTTCCGTGTTTTCTTTCTTTTCTCAGTTTTTTTCACTTTTCCCTTCTTTTCTTTTCTCCTTCTCTCTCTTTTGTCCCTCTCCCCATTAGAACATTTCCTTCCTATTTCATAATACGAATTAAACATTTTGGTCCTTATTTACACTTTCAGTTTCTCCAACCAGAGAAACAACGTGGTACTTACACCCGTGTGTCCAATTTATTTCACTTAGGAGTATGGACTTAACGTGAATTCATTTTCCTAGGAATGTCTTGAGTGTCTCCTTCTGGTCTGTTTTTTGAGGAATCTCCAAACTGATTTCCACAGTGGTTTGTGCTGCTTACCTTCCCACCAACAATACAGAAGAATTCCTTTCCCCACTGCAGCCTTAAAAATATTAGTTATGATTTGATTTTTTAATGATAACCATTCATTCTGGACTAAGATTAAAACTCTCAGTGTTTGCTCTAATTTGCATTTCTTTAATGGTCAGAGATGTTGAATATTTCTTCCCGTATGTAATGGCCATTTGTACTTCTTTTGAGAAGTGCACTGTGGGGGCATTTCTAGAGGTCTTCCTTTTGCCCAACATGCATTGCAGCCCGAAGCATGGAACTAGGAGCCATAGAAAAGAGTGCATATAGATAGTCTCCTGCAGAGAAACTTTTTGATAAGATCCTGTTGTCAGGGATTGTGAGGAGAACAATTAGAATCAGGACACAGAATTTATAATATTATTTTATGATGATCACCCAGAGTTAACGCAAGAAAGTACAGGAAATCTATCCACAATACTAAAGACATAGAATATTCAATCAAGGGCCTGAATCCCACAGCAATGTCCTACATGAGTCCAGATGAAGACCTAGAGTGCATGACAGTGCCTCCCACAAGTCCAAGTGGAGGTCTAGAGCCCACGAGAAGGACTCACACCAGTCTCTTTTACAGATCTGTACTGGGAAGGCCCAAAAGTCAGTGGTGGAAACTGGAAAGTCCATGCCAGCGGGGTAAAGGAGCTGTGCTGGTAGGCTGAGGGTTCTACACTGGAGCCGAAAAGTCATGCTCATAATAAAGACCAGGGCTGTCCTGAAAAGCCATCTTCAGTGACATGGATCCCAATCTCCTCCAATGATGAGCACAGTCGAGTACATGCCAAGAAGCCAGCATGATGGGTTTCTCCGGGAGACTAAACGGCATAGTCTTTCCCTACAGAGCCAGGAAGTGATGCTCAATGTAAGGACCAGAGCTCTTCCAGGAAAACCAACAGCTCAAACAGCAACACACTTAGTGAAACCCACAATGCCTAGCTTCTCCTTCTCCATGTCTCTATTTATTCTAGCAACTTTCCTCAGGTGGAACATCTATGCTCAGCACCATGCTGATTTAATTCAGCTAGCATTAAGTTGACCACCAGTTTTTAATTCATAACAGATCCTTTTTGTTGATTCTTGTGCATTTGTGGTTCTATTCAGAAAGTCTTTCCCCATGCCCACAAGAGCTTTACTTATTTTGCCTTACAATGGATTGTTTCTGTTTTAACATTTAGATTTTTGATCCATGTTTATTTTATTTTAGTATATGATGAGATATATGGCTCTAGACTCAATCTTCTGCATATGGATAGCCAGTTTTCCCAGGGACCTTTATTAAAGGGGCTATCTTTCCTCTACTGTGTGTTTTTGGCCCTGTCAGCTCACTCAGGGGGGCCAAGGGCGATTTTTGCAGGTGAGGTCCCAAGGTTAGAGAATGCACTTGTGCAAGACATCGACAATAACAGCAGGCAGCTTGAAGCAGAGCAGAGAGCCAGAGTGCAAAAGCACAGAAGAGCCACTTGCATCTTTATTGTATAATTCTTATACAAACTGTTATCTCATGTTCACATTCTTACATAGTGCTGTAACCAGTACAAGTGTGTTTACCTGTGCTAAGTCATGATCATAAAATTGTATACCACAGCAATGTCCTACATGAGTCCAGGTAGAATATCCCTATTCTAGACAAATGGGGTAACATCCTCAGGTGTCCTTCAATGCCCCTGATCTTTGAAGCACTCTGAGTAGTTCCCCACAGGCCCCTTTGTCAAAGATCAGATAGCTAAATGTGCTTGAGATTATTTCTGCATCTTTTATTCTGTTTCACTGATCCACAGGTCTGTTATTGCACCAATACCATGCTATTTTTATCACTATAACTTTGTGATATAACTTCAAGTCCAGGATTGTGATACTTTCTGGTGTGTTGTTTTCTTTTCTTTTTTCTTTCTTTCTTTTTCTTTCTTTCTTTCTTTCTTTCTTTCTTTCTTTCTTTCTTTTTTTTTTTAGACAAGTTCTCACTATGCAGTTCAGGCTGGCCTTGAACTCACCATGTAGTCCAGACTGAGCTCAAACTCACAGTGATCTTTCTGCCTCAGCCTCCCAATTGCTGGGATTACAGGCATGCATCATTATGCTTGGCATATTGAGGGTTTTTTGCATCTGTGTTCATTAAAGACTTGGCCTTTTTTTGGTTGGGTCTTTGTCTGGTTTTGGAATCAAGGTAATGTTAGCTTCCAGGAATGAGTTTGGGAGTACTCTTCTTTTAGTTTTATTAAGGAGTTTGAGAAGTATTGATGTTAGAGCTTCCTTAAATTCTTGTAGAATTCAGTGATGAATTCCTTGGGTCATTGGTTTTTGTTAGTTGGTAGGTTTTTGTTACTACTGCTTCAATTTCATTGGCTACTATTGGATTATTTAGGGTTTTTATATCTTCTTGGTTCACTTTTGGTAATCATAGGTATCTAGGAATTTATCCATTTCTTTGTTTTCCAACTTACTGGTGTACAAGTTTTTGAAATACAGTTACTAATAAGCTGGATTTAAAAACCACATGCATGCCTGTATTCCTAGCACGTGAGAGGCTGGCACAGGATGATCACAGCAAGTTTGAAGCCGTCCTGGGCTACGTAGTAAATTCAAGGCCAGCCTCAACTGCATAGTGATACCCTGTCTCTGAAAAAATAAGTTTCACTTATTTCTGTTCTGATTTTTATAAATTTTTTCCTTTGTACTTTTGGATTTGGATTGTTCTTGTTTTTGTAAGACATTGAATTATATTGTCAGGTCATTCATGTGGACTAACTCTGTTTTACTGATGTGGGCATTCACAAGTGTAAACTTCCTTCATAGGACTGTTTTCATTGTGTCCTATAAGTTTGGGTATGTTGTAATGCCATCATTGTTCATTTCTAGAGATTATCTCATTTCTTCCTTGATTTCTTCTATAACTTATTGACTACTCAAGAGTGTATTATTCAATTTCCACATGTTTGCATAATATCTCTGTTTTCTTTTGCCATCAAGTTCTAGTACCAATGTGCTATGATCTGATAATATGCAGTTGTCAAAGCATGCTTTATTGGCTAGTGTGTTCTGTCTTGGAGAAAGTCCCATGTGCTGCTGAGAACAATGTATTCTGTTATTATTTGTTGAATCATAGATATCTATTAAATCCATTTGTTTGAAGGTTTTCTTCAACTCTGATATTTCTTTATTGATTTTCTGTCTAGTTGATCTATTTGTGATATAGGAGTATCATGATTCCCCACTATAATTATGATAATGTTTTCCGATATTTTATGTATATTAGTGTTCATTTTATGCAGTTGGGTATGCTGTTGTTTGATGTATTTATGCTAATAATTGTTATCCCTTCCCATTGAATTGTTCTCTTAACTAATATGTGGTGACCTTCTTTGTCTTTGCCTCTTCTGATCAGTTTTGGCTTGAAGTCCATTTTGTCTGAAAATAGGATAGGTAACCTTACTTGCTTCAAGTATTCCATTGCATAGAATATTGTTTTCTATCCTTTAATTTTCAGTCTATGAACTTGTTTTTGGGTTGAACATGTTTCATGTATACAATATACTATTGGATTTTTTTTCTTATTCCATTCTGTCAAACTGTGTCTTTTGATGGGTAGTTGACACCATTCACATTGAGAGTAACTACTGATAATATTGATGTATCCCTGGCATTGTATTATTTTCCTGTTGGTGATTCTCTATCTTTCTCCTATTTAATTGCACATCCTACCTGGTGTTTTCATTCTATGAGACATTTTGTCACACTGAATGTGGTGCCACATGCTTGTAATCCAAGAATTTGGGAGGCTAAGGCAGAAGGATCACTGCCAGGCCAGAAATAGAGCTCAGTGATACAAGCGCCTGCTTAGCAAGCACAAGGTCCTGAGTTTGATTCCAAGTACTAAAAAAGAAAGAAAGAAAGTAAGAAAACAGAAGATCACTGCTAGTTTGAGGCCACCTAGGACTACATAGTAAGTTTAAGGCCAGCCTGAACTGCACAGCAGGACCCTGTCTCAAAAAAACACTAAAACAAAACAAAAGGACATTTTGTTGAGTCACCATTGGGGATGATTCCCAGCTCTGGTCAGGAGAAGCAGCAGCAAGCCCCTCCCTCACACACACACTGGTTGCCATCACGGAGCTTCCCACACATGGCCATCTCAGGCTGGGAAAAGCAGCAGCCAGCCCTACACCTGTGCACCCACTGGACACCATCAGGTACCCATAGCCAGCACTGGTTGGGAGAAACAGCCAGTCATGCCTTGGAGAAATCATAGCCAATGCAGGAAGTACCTGGGACCCCACAACTCATTTGCCCAGAAGAACCCAGGAAAACGTCAAGAGGAAAAAGCAAAAGGCAGTCTCTGGCCTCCAACCCATGCAGAGCAAGTCCAAGAGATGTAAATATGGAAGAGAATGGAAGTTGCATATCTGAAGTTTCTCAAGTGATGGCAACTGAAGTAAAGAAACAATTTCATGAGACTATGAAAGAAATTAGATCAGAAATACTATCTCAGGTTAAAGAATAAATGAAAAACATAATAGAATTGTTGAACATATCTAAGGAAGTCATAGATAAAAAATTAGAAGAGCATAGGAAAATGAGGGAAATCTTGAATGAACAGTATAATAAAGATCTAGAATGATTAAAACAGATTCAAGAAGAGATCCATTGAAACACCACTGAAACCAGGGAAACCGCTTGAAAGAAACTGAAGATAGACTTTCAGACATTGAAGACAGGATGGCAGCTAGCGATCCTGAAAGATCTCTTAAAAATAACAAGGAACCAGGAAATAACAATTCAATGGCTGCAAAATGATGCAAAGAAAAATAATGTAAGAGTAATAAGGTGTCAGTGAAAAAGCAGGGGAGGGGATCAACACAAATGAAATGAAAAGACTATTTATAGAAGTAATAGTAGAAAACTTCCCAAGCATGAGAAAATGACCTGACATACAGATAATTGAGGCATACAGAACTCCAAACAGCCATAACAAAAATAAATCTACACCCAGACATATATATAATAATCAAGATCCCAGAAATTCAATACAAGAACAGAATATTAAAATCTGTTAGAGAAAAGAAACAGGTCACCTGTAAAAGAAAACCCATCAGATTCACAACAGACTTCTCAACACAAACCATCAAGTCAAGAAGAAGTTGGAGTGAAGTATTTTAAGTCCTGAAAGTTAATAACCTCCAACCCAGGTTGATGTACCCTGCAGAACTATCTTTCAGACTTAATGGAGAAACAAGATACTTTCATGACAAAAGATAACTAAGGAATTCATGACCACCAAACCACCCCTCCAAAGAATACTGGACATTCTAGAGAGAAATGAAAATGAACACAGTTCCTGGAACAGTGGCAGAGATGGATCACCAAGCAGAGCAAGCAATTGAATGGAGGGGAAAAGTAGGGAGCCAACCTCAGGAAAATAGCAAGACGGAGATAAGCCAGTATGTGTTGATAAGCCATTAATGTAAATGACCGGTACATGTTGGTTATTTACCATTAATGTAAATGACCTCTATTCACCAATAAACAGAAACACAGAGTGGACCAGGAAACAGGATCTGTCAATATGCTTTATACAAAAAACACATTTAACATAAAGGGAAATTCATAGACTAAAAGTCAAAGGAGAGAAAATGATGTTCTATGTGACCATTGTTCTGTGGGAACCAGGGTAGCTTGCCCATCAACCACAGAATGGATAAGAAAGGTGTGGCATTTTCATACAATGGAAAGCTACTCAGCTATAAAGAAAGATGATCTCATGGTTCTTGTAGGCAAATAGGAGCAACGTAAAATCATGCTCATGGGTGAAATGATTCAGAATCACATGGTGAACATCATGTTGTCTCCCTAGTGTAAAAACTGAAGAAGTTAGTGGGATACAAAATGTACTATAGATATTGTGAAAATGAAAGGGGAGGAAATATCTAAAAAGGGAGGTGGTAGCCATTGTTAATTTCCTATTATCTTGTTTTGAAGCTCTGTATTTTTTTTTTTTACTGTTCTGTTTTGTTTGATTTTGTTCTATTTTGTTTTGTTTGATTTCATTATATCTGATGATATGGGTGGCTATTTCAAAGATAACAAAATACATTATGGGCATCATTGTTGATTTCCTATTATTTTGTTTTGATTGATTTTATTCTATTTTGTTTTGTTTGATTTTATTATGTCTGATGGTACAGGAAGCTACTTTGAAGAGAACAAGAGGCATTATGGTAGCCACTGCTGATTTCCTATTATTTTGCTTTGAAGTCCTATATTATGTTCACTGTTTTGTTTTGATTTACTCTATTCTGCTTTCTTTTTTTTTTTTTTTTTTTTGGTACCAGGGATCGAACTCATGACCTTGCACTTGCCAAGCAGGCGCTTATACCACTGAGCTAAATCCCCAGCCCTCGTTTGGTTTTAATCTCTTTGAAATTAAAAAAAAAAAATTGTCACTGTTAGCTTCTTTGTCATTTTTTTTTTTTTGACCTTTGCTGTTGCATTGAATTCTTTGTCATTTTCTAAGATATCCTTGACAATTTTTGGACTGCTGGTTTGGTGGTCATGAATTTCTTTAGGTGCTCTTTATTTTGGAAATATCTTATTTCTCCATTTTTAAAACATAGCTTTTTGGTTTTATTTTTTCTTTGTCTTTTTGAGACAGGGTCTCACTATGTAGTGCAAACTGGATTTGAACTCACTTTGTAGCCCAGGCTGGTGTCAAATTTGCCATGATCCTCCTGCCTCAGCCACCCAAATGCTGGGATTACAGGCGTGAGCTGCTACGCCCAGCTTGAAACAGTTTTGCAGAATATATCAGTCTGGGTTAGAAACTGTTTTCCTTTAGGGCTCCAAACACTCTAATCCACACCCTCCTGACTTTTAAGCTTTCTTTTGAAAAGTCTGCTGTAATTCGAATGGTTTACCTTCATAAGTTGTTTAATAGCTTTTAAGATTTCATTCTTGTGTCGGAGTTCCAGAATTTTCCTATGCTAGCGCATGAAGAAGTTCTTTTTTGATCACGGCTATTTGGGGTTCTTTTCTTTTTTTATTTTAGAGAAAAAATTGGGCCAGGGGTTAGCTCAGCACTGTAAGTGCCTGCCTGGCAAGCACGAGGTCGTGAGTTCAATCCCCGGTACCAAAAAAAAAAAAAAAAAAAAGGGAGAAAAAGTCCCCAGAAAAATCAAGAAGAAAACGACCAAGAAACAACAACAAAAACAAAAAATAATAGCGACATAGAACTTCAAAACAAGATGATGCAAAGATAACAATAGTTGTTACAGCGCGTATTATTATCTTCAAAATAGTTGCTCAGGTTACTAGATACAGGAATAAAACAAAATGATAAAACAGAACAAAACACTGGATTTCAAATACAAGACAGAAGGAAATTACCCACAGTTGCTATAATGCATATTGCTGTTCTCCAAATAGATATTCAGACTACCAGCTTTAGGCCTGAAAAGTCAATCAAACAACACAAGCATTGTTATTATTATTATTTTACTTCAGTTGCTCTCATCTCAGCTTGAGTTTCTCTGAATCAGCCAGTTGCTTACTAGTGGGTGGGGATGGGGTGGGCTTTCTCTTCTTGTTTCCCAGGCCACACACTGACTGGCTCAAGGGAAGGCGTGGGTTGGCTTCTTGATTCCCCTCCTGGCCCACATGGTTGCTGCTTTACGCAGGGTTCTTTATTCCTCACTTTTCTGTGTGCTAAATTCTTTCCCCATATTTGGAAAGTTTTCTGCCATTATTTCAGTGGACAGGTTTTTTATGCCATTTGTGCCATCTTCTGATTTTTTCACTAATTCTAAGTAAGCTTAGACTAGTTTTCCTTGTGTCATTTAGCAGCCTTAGGCGCATTTTTTAAATGTTACTTTAAGGCACCTTTCATCAATTGGTCACCAAGAAAAATCCTTTCCTCTAGTTCTGACACTCTGTTTTCACATTGGTCACTTCTGCTACCCAGATTTTCAGTGGAATTTTTAATCTGCTGAATTTCTGTTTGGTATCTTTTTATAGACTCTAATTCTTTTCTATGTTGATTATTCATGTTTTGTATTGTTTTAACTCAGCTAATTTTTTTTTTTTATTTTGAAGGTAGTAAAATAGAATAGAATGAGACAGAACAAAGCCAACCAAGACAATGCAGTGAAATTGGTACAGAACTTCACAGCAGGTTACCAGGATAACAGTAATAGGTTCCATAGTATATCTCGTTATCTTCACAATAGTTGTCCAGTCAGTCAGGTATAGCAAAATCAAATCAAAAACAGAACACTACAAAACCTATCAAAACAGAATACTGAATAGAGCAAAACAATCAGAACAAAGCAAAACAGTGAAAACATTTGCCTTCAAATAGAAGATAGAAGGAAACCACCCATATTTGCTATATTGCATACGGTCATCCTCCCAAGAGATGCTCAGGCCTCTGCCCCCAGTTGCTAATGAGGGGGGAGGGTGTTGGGTTGGGTTGGGGGGTGGGGATGGGCTCTTTGATTCTCAGCACGCTGGTGGGCTCAGGGGAGACGCTGACTGGTCTCTTCCTGGCTCGCCTGCTGCTCACTCACGCCATGGCGCTTACTAGGAAGCGGGTGTGTTGCCTTCCTGCTCAGCGCCTTAAGTTCCACCGCGGCTGGATCTTGGGAGATGCCGACTGGTTCTCTTCCTCAGCTAAATTTTTTATTAGTGTCTTCTGTAGACTGGCTGATCATTTTATTAGGCCCATTATCTATTTAGTTACAGCTTCTTTGAGTTTGCCAAGCACTTTATTGTCCTTTTTGTTATCTCCTCTCTTAGCCTTCTGGACAATTTGTCCATGTGGCTTTTGATTTCCTCTCCTTTGATGCCCCATTGATCAGCTTTGAGGGAGTGGGTGGTTTCGGGAGGCATTTTTTTGCTTTTTCTTGTGATTCCACATTTTATTTGTTTTGTGTGTTGAGGTCTGACTTTAGTGGAAAGTTTTGTTGTTCATGTGGAGACCTTGTCAGTTAATGTTTCCTTTTAGGGATGCATCTGAGTGTGGCTAAGCCCGTTCCTCTGTCCCAAGCCCCAACCACCTGCATTTATTCGGGAGGGCAGGAAGCAATGTAGTTGGCTTAGAACACAGTTCTCTAGGGATGGACGGTAGTATTGTTAATGACATAAAAGCAATCCAGATATCAGCATTCAGAGAAAACCAATCAATACCAACAATTGTATCACTTTGGCTGTCGTCATAAAATCAGAAACAAAAATAGCAGCTAAGATAAGCTGGATATTGATAGACTCTGAAAACCAATCATGTAACACACTTACCCATAGAAATAAGATCTACAGTTATAGTATAAGCACTAAAACAAACCAAATATTGATTGACAGTAAATAACTACTAAATGGAACAACTTTACTTCCACTAACAAAACAGTATTCAACAGCAAAAGTATAGAGTTAACTAGTTATCTAAAGTTTCATAAAACTGAATTGTTTTAGTAAAGGTACAAAGGATAGGGAACTGGAGAATGAAAAAAGCCAGGTTTGAAAAGTTAATCACTGGAAAATGAGAAGGAGGAGACAAAAGTGCAATGGAGAGCCCTATTGAAGAGTAAAAGGAAATTAATATTATTAGAAGACAGTCACAGAAAAGAATTTTTAAAAAGAAGATAAAAGGAATAAATACAAAAAATGAAAGAAAGAAAGAAGAAAAATTTTAAAAGTTAAAAAAGGAAAAGGGTGGAGAGAAAACCCCAGCCTCTTACACGCACATACACAAACACACACACACACACCCAGATGAAGAGAGAAATGATAAAACATTTAGGTGACAGGGTGTGGGAGTACATGCCTATAATCCCAGCACTAGGTAGGCTAAGGCACTGCAAATTCGTGGCCAACATGGGTTACATAGTGAGTTCAAGGACAGCCTGAACTGCATAGCGAGACTGTCTCAAAGAACATAAGATAAAATAAAGTGATCCGGTATGGTGGCACAGTGTAATTCCAGTGCTCGGAAGCTGAGGCAGGAGACTTGCTGTAACTTCTAGGTCAAGGCCAGTCTCAACTACATAGCAGAACCCTGTCTCCAAAAGACAAAAATAAATAAATAAAAATAAATATAAAAACAAGATTATGTCAAAAATTCCTCTGTGTTTTTGTTGTTGTTGTTATTTTGGGGTTTTTTGAGTTTTGATATATGTACTGCCAAAGTGAACACATGGGTTATGGATTTGGGTGGGTTGTTTTTTCTGTTTTTCAGACAAGGTGTGTCAGGCTGGACTTCAATTTACTATGTAGCCCAGGCAGGCCTCAAACTTGTGGCAATTCTCCTGCCTTGGCCTCCCAATTGCTGAGATTATAACCATGTACCACCATCCTGGGAGTTTTCCTGGGAGTTTTTTCTCTCTTTTATTTTTTACCTTTTGTTCTTTTCTTTTTTCCTCTGTGTTTTTGAATGAGTAGTTTCCCCTCACGATTTGCAGTCTTAGAATCTAATAAATTGTGATTTTTTTGTTGTTGTTATCTTTAGGGCCTATGGATTTGTGAGATGCCTTCCCTGCTCTAGGGGTCCCTCTCCATTCACCCCAGAATATGGTAACCATTCAGGCTGAGTCATGTCCTTACTTAAACTTGTAGATGAGAAAAGTAAACAGTCCTCTGGTCTCTGCTGGGTGTTGGCCGCAGGGTTTGGGTTCAAGCAGATAGTGGGATTTAATGTCAACATCCGCCAGGTCTTGTTTCTCACTGTGGAGAGCAGGGTCCATTTGCTTCCTAGCCTGAGACGAAACTTCTCAGGGGGTTTGTGTCTAACCTGCACTCTCTCTGTGGTGGTTTCCCGTGGTCACCTCTCACCACTCAGTTTGCTGAAATCTCTGAAACTGCTGGCCAGCTCTGTGCTTTTTCCCTGGGCCTGATGCCTTCTTTCCTGGGTGTTGACCTCACCCGGGATCAGGTAGGTCTGTCAGTCTGTGCCTCTACTGCCCCCTGCCAAGGGAAAAGAAAGTGTAAAGCCAGGCTAGGGCTGGCGGATCCTGTGGCCAGGGTGCAGAATGACAGGTGCAGAGCTCCTAGGGGCCAGGGCGCCTCTCCAGCTGGTCCACAGGACCGCGGCTCTGCCCAGTTCCTTGGGGAAATGGCTCCCTTGGGAGAATTTTTAATCTCCTGCATTTCTGTTTGGTGCTTTTTCATGTTCTTTAATTCATCGCTAAACTGCTCGTTCATGGTTTGTTTAGCTCCGCTAGCTTTGCATTAGTGTATTCCATCAACTTGCTGGTTGTTTTGCATATTATTTGTTTAGTTACATGTACTTTGTGCTTGATGAGCACCTTATTGGTTGGTTTGTCTTTTAATCTCTTCTCATTTTGAATAATTTAGCTGTGTGGATTTTTCTCTCTTTCCCCTGGTGACTCTGGATCAACTGTGGGGAAGTTGGAAGTTTTGGGAGGCATTTTACTGCTTTGTCTTTTGTGTTTCTTTGTTTTTATTTTTTTATTGATACATTTTAGATCTACATACTAGCATTCATCACAGGGGATTTGTCCCTGTATATGGTATAACTTGCTGTTTTTTCCCCATTCCCCTCCCCTCCCTTCAACTCCACTTCCCCTCCTTACTTACAAAAGCTTTTTCTCTTCTGTTCTCTTTTTCTCTTGTCCCTTCCTTCCTTTCCCCCTCCCTAGTTCTTTTTTTCATTTGAATATTTTCTTCCCATTTCTGAGTATTCAATATAAATTGTGGTACTTATTTACTCTTTCGGTTTCTCACACCAGAGAAACAATGCAGTATTTACATGTGTATCCAATTTATTTTACTTTAAATAATGCCCTCAAGGTGCATCCATTTAGCTAGCTTATTCTTCTTTATGGAGAAGTGGTACTCTGTCTTATAAAAAAGACATACTCTTTATTCACTCATCAGCTGATGAGCATTTGGACTGTTTTCAAGATCTAGTTACTACAAAGTGTGTTACTATAAACATAGGTGTGCATATGTCACTGCGATACATGCTCTTACTTCCTTCAGGAGGATACCAAGAAAGGGAATAGCTGTGTTGAATGAAATCTCTAGTACTAGTTGAGGAATCTCCACACTGATTTCTACAGTGATGCAAAGGTCTACACTCTCACCAATAGTGGAGAAGGGTTCCTTTCCCCCACATTCCCTTCAGCATTTGTTGTTAGTTGCCTTCTTGATGATAGCCATTCTTTCTGGGTGAGATGGAATCTCAGCATTGTTTTAATTTGAATTTCTCAAATAACCGATGTTATTGAACATTTTTTCAGATATTTATTTCTTATTTCTATTTCTTTACCTGAGAAGTGTCTATTTCAGATTCCCATGTTTTGATTAGGTCTTTAAATTTGGGAGTCTTTTTTTTTAGTTCTTTATGTGTTCTAGATATTAGTCCTTTGAGGAACAGTTGAAAAAAATATTTCCCACACTGTGGGTTGTCTCTTCACTATGTTGGAGGTTTCTCTTGCTATGCAAAAGCTTTTTAATAAGATGAGATTCCATCTTACTAATTAATTGTTGATTCTTTGTGACAGTTCCTGTGCCATGGGGCTTTGTTCGTAGTTTTTGCCTGTACTAATGCCCCTTCAAGAGTTCTACCTATTTTATCTTCCAGCAGATTTAGTGTTTCAGTTTTAATATTTAGATCTTGGTCCGTTTTGGTTTCCGTTCCCTGCATGTTGAAAGATATGGGCCTAGTTTTAACCTTTTGTACATAGAAAACCAGTTTTTCCAGCACCATTTATTAGAGGCTATCTTTCTTCCAGTGAAAATATTTGGCTCCTTTGTCAAAGATATGTTTATTGAGTATGCCTGGAGTTGTTTCTGCATCTTCTAATCTGTTCCATTGATCTCTGCCATCTGTTTTTTTTGCCAATATCATTCTGGTTTTGTGGGGGGGGGCGTGTTGGTGTGGGGAACCACTCAGATTGCTTCAAAGTTCAGGGGCATCAAAGGACACCTGAGGACATAACCTTACTTATCTAGCACAGGAGCACAGTGGGATACAGTTAGGTAACCATGACTAAGCACAGGTAAACACACATGCACGGTTACAGCACTGTGTAAGAGTGTAGACATGCGATAACAACCTGTGTAAGAATTATATGATAAAAAAGAATTATACAATAAAGATGTGGGTGGTCTCTTGTGCTCTGGTTCTCTGCTTTGCTCCATGCTGCTGGCTGTTGTTGTTGATGTCTTACACAAGTATGTTCTTTAACCTTGAGGCTTCATCTACAAAAATCTTCCCTGGGCCCTCGGATCAGACCAACATTTGGTTTGCTTGTTTGTTTTTTGGAGACACTGAGAATCGAACACAGGATCTCATGCTTTCCAGGCAGGTGCTGCACCACTGAGATGAATTCCCACTCCCTTATTTTCATTCTGCTATGCAGTTCAGGGTGGCCATGGACTGACGATGTAGCCCAGGCTGACCTGGAACTTCCATCGATCCTCCTGCCTGAGCGGTGGGGTTACAAGCATGCTCCACCACAGCCAGCAAACAGGCTATTTTTATCACAGTAGCTCTGTCGTACAATTTCAAATCCAGGATTGTGATGCTCCCTGACTTGCTTTTGTGCCCAGAATTGTTTTTGCTATTCTGGGTTTGTTCTGGTTCCAAATGAATTTTGGGATTGTCTTCTCTAATTCTGTGAGTTATACTGTTGGCATTTGAATTGAGATTACATTAAATCAGTATAACATTTGCACCATATTGTTTTTTTCTACCCAAGAAAAAGGGATGTCTTGCATTTTCTGATGGCCTCCTCCGTCTCCTTTGTCAGAATACTATAGTTTTCAATGTAAAGGTCTTTTACTTCCTTCATTAGATTGATTCCTAAGTATTTCATTTTTTTGGATGTTAATGTGAAAAGTGTTTACCTAATGACTCTCATCATGGATTTGTTATTTGTGCACAGGAATAGTACTGAATTTTTGAGTGCTGACTTTGTATTCAACTATGTTATTGAATTTGGTTATTAAATCTAGGAGACTTTTGGTGAAGTTTTAGGGTCTTCTATGCAGAGTATCATGTCATTTTCAAATAATGATAATTGAATGCCTTCCTTTCCTATCCTTATTCCTTTTATTCATTTCTCTTGTCTAATGGCTCTGGTTAATGTTTCTAAAAGTGTATTGAAGAAGAGTGGACATCCTTGTCTTTTTCCTGATTTTTTTTCTTTTTTCTTTTTTTGTTCCTGTTTTTAAAGTACAATTTTTCAGTTCTTAGACATTTAGTATGATGTTGGCTGTAGGTTTGTCATAGATGGCTTATACTGGATTGAGATGAAGACCATCTATTCCAATTTTCTTCAGGGTTTTTTTTTTTTATCATGAATGGTGTTGGACTTTGTCAAACACTTTTTCTGCAGTTTCTATTGCCTTTGACTTCTAATTTCACCACTCTGTGGTCTGATAATATGGGACAATTTTAATTTTTCTTCATTAACTTAAGCATTTTGTATGAGCTGGTAGGTGTTCTATTTCGGAGAATGTCCAATGTCCAACTGAGAAAAACCTGTATTCTTTTTTTTTTTTTCTTGGTACCAGGGATTGAACTCACGACCTCGCACTTGCCAGGCAGGTGCTTAAGCCACTGAGCTAAATCCCCGGCCAAAAAAACCTGTATTCTGATGTGGGGTGGAACACTCTGTAGACATATATAAATTTCTCAAAAGTTTGGCTCAGTATATTTATTGAGGGTACAATCCTTTCTTCATTTAATTGCTTTTGCATCTTTGCCAGAAATCTAGTGTCTGTTATGTGGGTATCTATTTTGGAACTTTATATTTGTACTTCGGTGGTTTGTCTATCTTGATATCAATGCCGTTTTGTCATGATTGGTGTAACTTTGTGAGAAGTTGTGGGATTGGGGAGAGTTGGAGCTCTAATTTTGTTCCTTTATCAAAGTTTAGACTATTTTCAGTCTTTTTTATTTTTACAGAAATGTAAAAATCAAAATGTTAATCTATATGAACATGATGTTGACAGTTTGATAACGGATTGTGTTTTCTGATCTTTATTATTTTCTTCTATTAGTTTTTTTGTTTCATTCTGTCTTTTATTTTTAATAAAAAAGAAATAACTTTTACTAATAAAATTCTGTAATCCCAATAAGAAAAATAAATAAATAAAATGCGAGTAATCCTGAAAAAAGTTTGGGTCAGTTTTGATATTTTTTGTTAATTTTTTTGTTTAGTTGATCTGTCTATATTACAATTGTTTTAGTACTTGCTTTTTCACATCTTTTTTTTTTGGTCTTTTTGAAACAGGTCTCACTATGCAGTTCAGGCTGGCCTTGAGCTCACTTTGTAGCCCAGGCTGGTTTCAAACTCGAAAGGATCCTCCTGCCTCAGCCTCCTGAGTGCTGGGATTACAGGCGTGAGCCACCACACCTGGTTGATTTTTCATGTTTTGCAATGTTTGTTTTGTATCATTTGGTGCACTGGCATCTGGTGCATGTGTATTTGTGATCGTTACCTCTTTCTCTTGGTTTATTCTCTTTACAAGAATGTAGTGACTTTCTTTGTCTCTCTTAATCAGTCTTTGCTTGGGAAATCCAACTTATCTGCAAATAAAGGAGCTAACCCTGCATTTTTTTTTTTTTGGTTCCTATTGCATGGAATATTGTTGTCCACTCTTTGACTTTTAGCCTATGCATTTCTTTTTGAATTAAATAAGTTTCTTTCTTTTTTTTTTTCTTCATGGTACCAGAAAGCAAACTCAGGACATTGTACTTGCCAAGCAGGCACTGTGCCACTGCTATAGCCCCAGCCCCTAAGTAACTTTCTTGTATGCAGTATATTATTGGATCTTGCTTCATGAACCATTCTACCAGTCTCTTTTGATTGGTGAATTGAAACCAATTATACTGATGGTCATAACTGATATGTATTGACTTATCCTTGTCATATTATTTTCCTGTTGCTGTTTCCATTTTCTCCACTCTCTGTTTAATTTCTTGCCTTGTCTGGTAGATTCATTCTGTTGAAATTCATAGAGTTGTAGTCTTTGTTATCTCTTTCTAGAATGTCTTTCAGAATATTTTAGAGTGCATGTTTGGTGGTCATGAATTTCCTCAGGTGTTCTTTGTTAAGGTATCTTATTTCTCCATCAATTTTGAAGGATAGGTTTGTGGGGTACATCAATCTGTGTTGGAGGTTGTTTCAGGGCTTGAAATACTTCACTCCAAACTCCCCTTGACTTTAGGATTTGTATTGAGTCTACTGTGATTCTGATGGGCTTGAGTTTATAGGTGATTTTCTTCTTTTGTCTAACAGCTTTTAATATTCTGTTACTGTGTTGAATTTCTGGAATCTTGACTATTATATACCTTGGTGTAGATTTTTTTTTTTTAAATCATGGCTAATTGGAGTTCTAAATGTCTCACTTATCTGTATGTGAAATTCTTTTTCCTTGCTTGGGAAGCTTTCTGTCATGACTTCTTTGGGGCTTTTTGTGTTTGTATTTTCATTTTTTTGGTGGGGGGAGGAGATAGGATGTACTTCAGGATGGCTTCCAACTGTGGCAATATTTTTGTCTCAGCCACATGCTGGGATTACAAGAATGTGCCACCACACCTGGTTTGCCATGATTTCTGCAAATAGGGTTTTTATAATGTTTGTGCTATTCTGCTTTTTCATTGACTCTGACCCATCTTCTGTTATTTATTTATTGTGCATCATGAAGTGGCTGTTGGGTTTTTTGTGGTCTCTTGCTATTTATTTTTTTCATGTTGGCTAACCACTATCCTCTCATCTATATCTGAAATTCTTTCCTCACATAGGTTCATCCTGGTACATATATTTACAGTGGAATTTTTATTTTTTGTCATTTTGAAGTCCAGGTATTTAATATAGGAAAATATAAAATATCTCCACAATACTTCAATTAAGATATGAAAACCAGTCATTTGGGAACTTTTATTACACAGAAGATCATTTTAAAAAAATAAGTAAAGTTGTAATGCATTGGCACTCTTCCATTTTTCTGTTTAGTTATCTATTTTTTTATTTAAAGAGAGGAGGAAAAAACAAAACAGAAAAAAGGGTAGAAACAATACAGAATTTCAAAAAAAATAAACAGTAACAAATCACTAGTTGATACACTACATCTTGTCTTCTTGGATATAGTTGTTCAAGTTACAAAGTTAAAGCATTCAAAGTGGACATTCAAACAGTGAGGCTGCAAACAGTTCTGTTCACTGATCCAATAAAAACTTAGCAACATGGTTATCAATTCTACACACTTAAATATACATGCAGTTATATCCTTTAGAGCACTTTCTTTTCCTCCTTTTGCTTTATAAGTCCATTATCTGTTTAGTTATATCGTGTTTCAGTTTGCTCAGTACCTTACTGATCTGTTTTGTTGTTGTTATTTACTTTTTAAATTTTTTCTTATCATTTATTTATTTATTTTACTTATTTATTTTATTTTGAAGGTACTAAAATACATCAGAACAAGACATGAAAAAGCCAACTGAGGCAGTGCAGTGAAATTGGTACAGAACCTCACAGCAGGTTACCAGAATAACAGCAATAGGTACAATAGTATATCTGGTTTTCTTCACAATAGTTGTTCCTTCAATCAGGTAGAGCAATATCGAAGGAAACACAGAAATTATAAAAATAGAATATTGAATAGAGCAATACCATTGATCAGAACAGAGCAAAACAGACATAAAAATATTTGCCTTCAAAGAGATGGCAGAGGAAAATCCCCCTTATTTGCTATATTGCAAGAGATTTTCAGATCTCTGGCTCTCACTTGCTAGTGGGGGGCCAGGGATGAGATAGATGTTTGATTCTTAGCCTGGGCACCGGTAGGCTCACAGTCGCCCACCTGAGTGGAGAGCTGGCTGCCTGTTTTCCCAGCACCCCAAGTTCCAACATGGTGTGGATCTCAGGAAAAACTAATATGGTTCTCACCCTGGGGTGGCCATGGCTTGGGAGCTACAGTGGAATTTTTAGTCTTCTGGATGTCTGTTGGACTCTGGTTCATGGATTCCATTTCATTTTTATGTTGGACATTCATGGTTTCCTTCATTTTCCTAAGCTCTTCTATTTTTAAAAAATCTGGATCTGCTCTAGAATCACTAAGCATATCTTTCATTATGGTTACCATCTCTGTAGTTATCTGAGAAACTATTTCTGATTTGATTTTTTCTAAAGTGTCATTAATCTGCTTTGTTACTTCTGCTGTTAGCAATTTAGAGACTTCAGATGGGTGACTTTAGAATTGTCCCACCACATTGTCCCCTGAGTTTGCCTTTGGTGAGATGGAAGTCTTCTTTTTTAGTTTAATTCCTGAGTTGCTGCTTGTAAATCAACTATGTAAGGTAGCATCATTGCCAGTATTTAGAACCCTTCCAAAATGACTGCTTCTTAGAGATGTATTCCAGGTGAGCTGGCTTTTGGGTTCTGAGTCTGTTGCAAGATCCTACCTTTTCAATTTACTAGGGATGAGAAGTTCCTGCCTACCTGGCCCAGTCTCTGGTTCTTTGGTACTTCCCTATAGTAATTTTTTAAAATGAATTTTAGGCAATCTCAGTCTTGGTATACCAGGAAGAAGGACTGATTACAGTTATGTCACTTTGACTAAAGTGGTACAATCATCAGTAAGAAAAATAGAGAACTAGAAGAGCAAGAGATGAGAAGCAAGGCTGGAGGACAAAGGAAGCTTATCCAAACTTAGAGAAATTGATGAAGAAGACAGGAGGGGAAGAAAAGAATAAATAACAGAACAAGAACAACAACAAAAACTAAAAACAGTGTTCATACTCATAAATACAAACACAAATAATCAAGAAAAAAAACCTAGGGCCAGGGATTTAGCTCAGTGGCTTAAGCACCTGTCTGAGGTCGTGAGTTCAATCCTGGGTACCAAAAACAAAAAACAAAAACTAAAACTAAAAAAAGAAAATGTCCACTGCAAGATATGTCTCTGCAGTCACTGGTAGACAAATTAATCAGACAGAACCCCAGTGTGTGTTCATTAACTAGAAATCCAGCAATAGATTTGCAGCAGGGTAACAGATAATCACACCAAGTCAGACCTTTAGTCTCATGGAAATGCAGGCTGATTTCTGCCTGTGACGCTGAAACCCAGTTGCTCAGCCTGCAATACTCTGTGTGCCTCCTGCTGGCTTGAACTCAAGTTCTGCCTCACCCTGACACTGGGAACTGCTAGATGGAGCCAACCTGCAGCTGCTCTGAGTTCTGGGCTCAGTTGGCCCCTCTCCAATATGGTGTCTAGCAAATTGCCCTCTGCTGGGGGACATCTGAACCCAAAAAACTCATCAGCCTCTAGTCTGCTGTGTCCACTACTTCATTACATTGGTACATTTCTCTGTGGAGGCCTCAGGGGTTACAGTTCTCAATATGTCACTAGGTTCCAGGTGTTCCTCCTATGCAGTTATTAAGGGTCAGGGAGAAAGTGTCCCTTGCCACCTCCTTCTTCTCCACTGAGGTCTCTCTCTTCACTCTCTTCATAGACTTCATTTTTTATTTGTTTATTTTTTATTTTACAGAGAATAAAACAAAAGAGGACAGAACAAAGCAGATCAGAACAGAACATTGTAAGCTACACAGCACTTCACAACAATACAACTGGATATTAACAGTAGCTACCATAATGTGTTGTTCTTTTTGTCATGCATTATATAATCAGTTCTTGTAAACTATTTATAAGTTCTACACATGCATGAGTCTCTACATGTACTTTTCTCCTTTCTGTATCAGAGGGTAAGAAAAAAAAAACTTAGCAGGACAAAGTAAAATAAATTCCTATAAAGACATGAAACAAAACAAACCAGAATATTAGAGCAACACCATTAATCAGAACAAAGTAAAACAGTGATAAAAGTATTTGCCTTCAAAGAGATGGTAAAGGGAAATCCCCCTATTTGCTACATTGCATATGGTCAACTTCTCAAGAGACATCCAGATCACGGGCAGGCTCACAGCTGCTCACCAGGGAAGGGAGTGGTTGCATTCTTTCCATAGACTTCAATCCTCGCTTGAAATCCTTGGTAGGTCTAGGCACTCACTTCCCTCCTCTTCCTCATATTGCCATATTCCATTGTCTGCACACCAAATCTCAGACAGGCTGTTTCCCTGCAGTTAACCACTGTAACATCTTCCCAGAAGAGTCCTTCCTTGTTGTCTTCCTTCCTTCCTTCCTTCCTTCCTTCCTTCCTTCCTTCCTTCCTTCCTTCCTTCCTTTCCTTTCCTTTCCTTTCCTTTTCTTTCTTTTCTTTCTTTCTCTCTTTCTTCTTTCTTCTCTTTCTTGTGTGTGTGTGTATGCTAAGGTTTATGGGCTGAGTGTAGTGGGTTTTGTTGCTAGTACAGAGACTAATTGTAGATTTGTTGTTGTTTCTTAATGCTATTTTATCCATTTTTTACTTTGTATAATGGGCTGGGGATTTAGCTCAGTGGCACAAGCACCTGCCTGGCAAGTGCAAGGTTGTGAGCTTGATCCCGAGTACCAAAAAAAAAAAAATTGTAAAGTACTTTGCATCATTTGGAGATTTATTATTAGATACATGATATTTAAGATCATTATTACTTTTTTTTTTTTTGGTGTTGGGAATCAAACTCAGGACCTTGGACTTGCCCAGGCAGGCATTGTACCACTGAACTATATCCCTGCCCCCATGACTTCTTGATTAACTACCCTGGCTTCATTATGAAATGACTTTTAATATCCCTAGTAATATTCCTTGTTCTGAAATTTGCCTGTTTGATATTAATGTAACTACTCTAGCTTTCTTTTGACCAATTTATGATACATATAATTTTCCATTCTTTTAATATTTATACATTTACATTTGAAGTGTTTCTTATAGGTAGCATGTAGTTGGCTCTTACTTTCCCCCCATATTTGGAAACCCTTGCTTTTTAATTAGAGTTTATATACCATTTATGTTTCATATAACTTTAGGTTGGGTTATACTTGAGCCTATCATTTCACTATTGGTTTTCTATTTGTTCTGTCTCCCCTCACTTCTTTGCCTCATCTTGGAATAATTTATTAATCCATTCTCTCTCTCTCTCTCTCTCTCCCTCTCTCTCTCATCCTTTTTCTCTTCTCTCTTTTGCATGCTAATTGAACTATGCTAGTCAAGTGCTCTACCACTGAGCTATATCCCTAACCATTGTTTTATTTCTTTGGTTAGTTTAAATCTCTTTTTATTGAAATAAAACTCACATAACAAAATTCACCTTTTCCTCTTCTTTCTTCTTCTTCCTTTTCTTCTCCTTCTTCCTTCTTTCTTCTCCCCTTCTTCCTTTCTTTCTTTCCTTCTTCTTCTTCTTCTTCTTCTTCTTCTTCTTCTTCTTCTTCTTCTTCTTCTTCTTCTTCTTCTTCTTTCTCCTCCTTCACTACACAATGCTTGAGATGAAGCGCAGGAACTTGCACTTACTAGGGAGGCACTCGACCACTGAATTACATCACTAGCCACATTTTAACCATTTTAAACTGTACACTTTAGTGGCTGTTAGTATATTCACAATGTTGTACTATGATTATAGGCATGTGGCACCACACCCTGCTCCCATCTATGTTGTTGTATCACTAATTCATTTCTTTTTCTGGTCAATAAATACTTCATGGTATGGATATACCACTTGTTATGGTTTGTGTCTGGGTGTCCTCCCAAGCCTAATGCACTCATGGAGGCCACTGAGTCTAGCATTTGTGATTGGTTCATTGTCTAGTGCTGGGGTGATGGTGTGAGTGCTGCGCCTGCCCAGGGGGCAGGGAGTTGGCATACGATCTAAGGGAGGAAAGGAGGTGTGCTTTCCCCCTTTTTGCTCTTATTGTCTGTGGCTGCCATGAATGGTTTCCCCTTCGCCATACCACCCTGCTTTGGAGCTACCTGAGTATGGACTGAAACCTCCCAAAACTGCAAGCTAAGTAAACCTTTCCTTCCTTCATTTTGGGTGCCAAGCATTTTGTCTCAAGAACAACAGAAAAGTAACCAAGACAGAATTTGGTACCAGTGGAGTGGGGTCATTGCTGTGACTGTACCTGACTATGTGGTTCAAGAGCCTTTGGGAATGGCTTATGGGAAGAGTTTGGAAAGGTTTGGAGGTGTTGCCTGAATACATAGAGTTGGAACAATTTAGGCTGTTCTGTATGGGAGATTTTGGTCAGAGCTCAGGAGACACCAGAAGGCTGATAGAAAACCTGCTGGTAAAGACCAGGCTCAGGAGGTTTCTACTGGGAAGGACTGCATTGGTTGTTGGACTCCAAACAATGTGTGTTATGGTTTGGCAGAAAGTTTGTCTGCATTTTGCTCCCATCCATAGACTTTGCATGAGACTAAGATTAAGGGCAGCAGACTGATTAATCTGGCAGAAGAAATTTCAGGGGAGTCAAATGTTGAGGAGGTGGCATGGATTTTGTTGAGCAAAGTTTTAGCCAGACTTAATTTGTGAATCAAGACTAACGAGCCCAGCAGAGTGCTTAAAATGTTGTGAGATTGGTCAGAAAGCTGTGAAGTGTAAAATAGAGCTGAGATGTCAATTGCTGAGAAGGAATAAAGAAATAAAAAAGATGACCTGGGGACATCACGGGAAGCAGTGGGTCCCCATGCTTTGCAACTCCAAAACTGCCAAAGTTGATTTTGCTTGGAGGAGAAAGCCACAGAGTGCCATGTTCCAGAATGGTAGTGGTGGCCACACCAAGTTCCAGAATGGTCACAACATAGAAAATCTGTTCCTCACAATCAGGTTTGGAGTACCCAGCACTCCAGGCCCTTGAACCCTACAATCAAGAGAGGAAAACCTGGCTACTGCTCCAGCTGGCAGCAGACTTTGGCAGCATCCATGTGGCAATGGTTTTAGGCACATGGAGAATACACAAGTTCTGAGGTTAAAAAGGCTTCCACCCTGATTTCAGAAGGCCTGAGAGGCCAGGGAATGTACCCCTGAGGGCAGTGTGTGAAGCCGTGAGTATGAAGCCAAAGGTGCAATGGAGGATCCAGAAGTTTGGAAAAGCCAGGAGCATGGATCGTCTAAGGAAAAGTGCAAGGGGAGAGCAAAACCAGCCCAAGGGAAAAGCTGTGGGAGCTAAATCCACTGGAAGTGTTGTCAGGGTGAAGTCACTCAAGCCCTTTGGAGCTCACAACCAGATTGCTTGTTGCTGAGTTTGGAACTCCAGGATTTAATGTTTACCCTGCTGGATTTTGGACTTGTTTTGGTTCCAATTTTTTATATCTCCATTTGTACTTTTTTTTTTTTTTTTTTTAAACCGGTACTGGGGACCGAACACACGACCACACGCTTGCAAGGCAGATGCTTATGCCACTCAGCTGAATCCCCAGCCCGCATTTGTACTTTTTGAATGGTAATGTTTATCATGTGCCACTGAATGTTGAGAGTTTAACTTTGCTTTCATTTATACAGAGGCTTACAGCTATGAGTTTGCCTTAGATATCAGAGGAGACTTAGGACTTGGACTTTTCAGAAATGCTGAAACTGTTAGGACTTTGGCAACTCTTAGAGATGGACTGTTTTTTGCATAAAGGATGTGCATGAGTCTTTGGGAGGCTAAGGGTGGAATGTTATGGTTTATGTCGGGGTGTCCCAAGCCTCACGCACTCATGGAGGCCACTGAGTCTAAGTGTTTGTGATTTGGTCATTGTCTAGCGCTGGGATTGGCAGTGTGACTGCTGTACCTGCCTAGGTGTGGGGGGCCAGCATACAGTCTAAGGGAGGGAAGGAGGCGTACTTTTCCCTTTTTGTCTTTTTGCTCTTGTCACTTGCAGCTGCCATGAAGGGTTACCCCTTAGCCACACCATCATGCCTTGGATCCAGTTGAGTATGGACAGAAACCTCCAAAAACTGTAAGTTAAATAAACCTTTCCTTCCTTCAATTTGGGCATCAAGTACTTTGTCTCAACAATGAGAGTAAAGCAACCAAAACACCACTTTTAAAAAAAATCTTAGGGCCAGGGATATAGCTCAGTGGCACAGTGCCTACATGGCAAGCACAAAGTCATGAGTTCAATCCCTGGTACAAAAAATAAAAATCTATTCATCAGACGTTAGACATCTGAACACTGGCTTAACTATTTAGTGGTTGATTTGGGGTTTCTATTATGTATCATTAGTCTGCCAGTCTACCTTCATGTAATTGTTTTTAGTACTGGTGATTTAACCCAGGACCTTTGCACTGAGCTATACTCCCTGTCCACTTTTTGAGACACTCTTGGTAAACTAAAGTTGCCCAGGCGAGGATTGAATTTGTAATCTTCTGTCTTAGCTTCCCAGTGTCACCTGTACCTGAGCCACTAGGCCCACCATTACAATCATTATTGAAAAATATTTTTTGCAGGTATTGAATTCAAGACTATTCAGTATTTTTGACAGTTTTGAATTAGTGCACTTTTCTTCTATTTCTTATACTTGGACTTTATTCAGTTTCTTGGCTCTATGAGTTGTTTTCATTATGGTTGGAAAGCTTTTGGTTATTACTTTTTCAAATCTTTTGTCTATATTCCTTTAGGGACTCTAATTACTCATATAGTGGGCCATTTGCAGTTATCCACAGCTCACTATTTTTTCAGAGACTTTTAGCTACTCCCTCAAATTTAAGATTTTCTTCTTGTAATAACTGTTAATCCCATACAACTAATTCAATTTGGGTTTCTTTCCCTGTTTATCCTTCCCACCCTTCCTTTTAAAACCTTGTACTTTTGACTATATAGCTTTTTTACGTATTTTTAAAAAATCTTTTAGACAGGCTCTCACTGTGTAGTTCAGACTGGTCCTATGCAGCTTAATAAGTTCCCTGTCTTAAAGAATTAAACCAGGCTGTTTGGTACATGCCTGTACTCCCAGCACTCACAAGACTAAGGCAAGAGGTGTGCCATGAGCTCCTGGATACATAGTGAATTCAAGGCCAGTCCAGACTAAACAATGAGATCAACTAGGAAAAAAAAGGCTTGGGATATAGCTCAATGTGAAGTCCCTGGTGTACACATGTGCATACACACACACACAGATGGAACAAAAACCAGAAAGGCAGAAAACACACAGGGGGACACACATTAATGCTGAGAGAAGATACTAAAACCATCTTAAAACATACTATTAAAGAAAAAAGAATAGAATCAATTTAATATAATCTTCTATGATGGTGATTAAAAGAGACAGAGGTAAGTCTAATTAATACAACCTCTGGGAAGAAAAATCACAGACAACCAAAGGAAGAAAATCACTATCACATAATTTAAATTTCCCAAAAATGAAAGCCAAGAGTCCACCTTGAAAGGGTTCACCAAGGGCTTGACATGATGCATGGAAAGACCTCTTCTAAAGACTTCTTAAGGTATGGGCATTCTTGTGAAATTAAAAAATACTATGATGAGAAGGTCACATACAAAGGACTACAACTCACAATGACTTCAAGACTCCTCTACAGCAAGGGCAGATGCAAATTTCAATCTAAAATTTCATTTCTAACCAAGTGTAAAAGAACATTTCCAGATAGGAAGTCTCTCAAAAAGCAAAAACAAATTACTCCCCACGCGTCCCTTGCACAGCACATAGTCACCTGAAATAAGGTAATAAAAGAGGAAGAAATTACACAGAAAATAAGAGATTCAACAGAGTCTAGCATGGGATGGGATGACAACATATTAGGTACTGGGTGGAACCAATTCAGACTAGGGTGAGTCAAGAATAACCGATAAAGAGATGCACAAAGGTCTTTAATAAGACAGGAGTTCAATTAGTGACATAGAAAACTAAGCCAATAAGAACGCCAATAAAAACTTCTAGGGAAAAGTTCTCCAGTAATCTAGTCTACTGCACGGTTCAGCAGTGATAGCTTAACCAGTCATAATTTAACACTGACTGTGATCAAATCAGAATTATAATCAGGAAGACAGGCAATAAGGAGTATGTACATGGTAGGCAAAAGAAAGAGAATTCAAAAGATAATGCCTAAAAATGAAAAAGTAAGTAGTAGCCACGAGTAATGTTAAATTAAGAGAAATCAGCCAAGTTTAAAGAGAATATCCTGGAAAAAATAAGGAAGAGCAACAGGCACAGCAGGAGAGTCACTTGTTTTGCTAACCTTGCAGGACCATTTGTTTTCAACACATGTAAATGGATTCTTTTCCCACTAAAACGCAGGACATAAAACTTTTAGTCAGCCAGATGGGGTGGTGCAGCTGTAACCCCAGGACTCTGGAAGCTGAAGCAGGAGGGTTACTCTGAGTTTAAGGCCAGCATAGGCTAAATAGTGAGTTCAAAGCCAGCCTGAACTACATAGCAAGAACTTGTGTCCACCTCCAACAAGAAACAAATCTACCCAGTCTGAACTATACGGTGAGACCCTGTCTCATTAAAACAAAAATAAACTGTTCACAAATCTCTTAGGTTTTCTTCATAGCCTATATGAATGAGAAGTCCTTTGTTTTTTTTTAAATCATTGGTACCAGGGATCGAACTCATGACTGCATGAATGCTTGCAAGGCAGGCACTTATGCCACTGAGCTAAATCCCCAGCCCCCAAGAAGCCCTTTCATTTTTCTGGATGTAGGAAGGTTATAGCCAGATCCCACTGTGTGGAGAATCAGGCAAAACTGGTTATTCCTGCATGGTTACAGGATCAAAAGTTGGCCTTTCAGATCTAAAATGCAATTAATTACTCTTAAGTGTGTCCTAGTTTACTGTTTAAAGTATTATCTACTATGAAAGTATACTAAATTAGTGATTATATAAATAATGTACAGAGCTGGATTCAGGAGCAACCACCCATAGTCCCAGCTACTTAAGAAGCTAGCTAAGTGGAAGCATCATTTGAGTCCAAGAGTTCAAGGCTGGCTTGGGAAACATGGTGATATCTTATCTTGAAAAATAAATACTTAGGAAAATAAAATAGCAGTTCAGTCTAGGGTCAAAATTTGGCCTCCGATGTACTGAACCAAAATCAGGAGTACAAGGGCACTGCTTAAAATGCTTGCATTTTTAACAGGATCCCTGCCTAGTAGGTGGTGAAAACCAGTGCTTTCACTCAGTGTATTAATGGTCAAGTGGGCTTCCATAACAGTAGTCAGTAAGTCAGTGTCTGCAAACGAAGGTAACCAGCAGCAAAGAGACTAAGTAATATAAGCAGGATACTACTGGGTAGCACAGCTTCCGCCTGAATGAATTCCATTTATAAAGACTTCAGAGAAATTCACTGTACATGTAACTCAGTGTACAAGTTTCTTGTCAGAAATAAACTACAACTTAAGTCTCAGCCAAATCTAACACAAATTATTCAATTCCATTCATAGCAAGTTCATTTAAAATGACTACTGGTCCCAGAGGACCTCCACAGAGCAGCACTGCCTACAGAGGCTACCAGATCCGTGTCACCCAAATGTGTCAAAGAAGTCAGGGGCACTGGAGCAAGAAACACAGGGCTACTCTAGGGAGATAGTCTCTGAAGCCTTATTTTAAAATGCCTGCTTTATGGATGAAGGATTGGAAAACAGTTCATAAGAAATCAGCAAGTTAATTATGACAAGATATTCAACCTCCCTAGAAAAGCAAATTACAATTTTGGATGGAAAGTTAGGAATGATAATGTATAATGCTGGTAAGGATGGAAGGAAGCAGGAATTCTTCCCACTTGGAAATGTGGACTGAGTGACCTTTTTGGGAGTTAGAGATAGCAATCACAATTATGCACACATCTGGTTTTTTGGGGTTTTTTTTGGTGGTACCAGGGATCGAACTCATGACCTCGCACTTGCCAGGCAGACGCTTATGCCACTGAGCTAAATCCCTGGCCCCACACATCTGTTTTAAGAGTGTATCTGATCCATATATCCACAGATCTGGGAGTGGTGGCACACATGCCTGTAATCCCAGCACTTGGGAAGCTGAGACAGGTACTGGTTGTTGGTTATAATAAAGGGGAAATACCTTGGTGGGGAAGAGGGAAGGAAATGCTGGTTTTATCTGATTAATACACTAATATCTAAAAGTTCTTTGTATAAGACAAAACTTGCCAGAAAACTACTTAATGCCCAGTTTACTGATGTGTTCTGTTTTCTTATTCCATCATGTGAACAATCTGTTCATTGAGCAACACTTTTTTTTTTTAATTGGTACTGGGGATCGAACTCACAACCGCATGCTTGCAAGGCAGGCACTTATGCCGCTGAGCTAAATCCCTAGCCCTGTTTTAAAAAAAGATGGTCTGGCTAAGCAGTTCAAGTTGGACTACTACACAGGGAAGAGTACTGGACTATTTCATGGGCCAGCATGAATGAGCTGTGTTGTTGAAGTCCAATTCAGGACATTTCCACAGAAGTTTAAGAGAACAAAGTGTTCATTATGTGTCTGTGTCTGAAGATGAATAAGACTCAGTATCTTCCCAGCTTCTCTGCAGTGAGCTTTTTCTGGACTCAACCAGTAAATGGCTTGGAATAGCAACTTAAACTCTGTATCAATATCTGTGCTACACTCAAGTTCTGGCATTCTCCAAGGGTGTCAAAATTTAACCTGATGCCAAAGAAAACTCCAAAATGAACACAGAGCCCTCATTTTCTCAAAAAATGAAGCAACCAGATTTATTTAGCTTAACATTTTCTCTGATCTAAAGAGAAAGCTGTCAAAGAAAACCTAAGACATATATCCAAGTGCCCACCCCCATGAACTCAAGATATCCTAAATAAAAAACGCAGGGACAGTTCTGCTCAACAGAGAAAGTTATCTTCGCTTCTGGAAGATGTTTCCACGTCCCATTCCACGTCCTCTTCCCCTTGCAGCCACTGAAAAAGAGGAAGAGAAAGGATGAAGATAGATCAGCATGGTCAGTGGATACTCATGGTACAGAACAGCTGGGACTCTGGGACATCAGTTCAGAGAGAGACCTGAAAGGCCACCAGCTCCAACATTACCCTGGCCCGGCACACTTCACAGCAAGGATGGAGACACAGGAAGGGCAGGCCTGGTGCTGACGCCTGCTGAGCTTAGGAGCCAGCACTGTTCTGTTGAGTGGCTAGGCAACAGCACAGAGAACAAAAGCAGTCTGTCTGAGAACCACAGAAAAGATAAATTCCTAGTGTGGCCTGGGGTAAGCTAACAAAACATTACAGATGAATTTAATTCACTTTAAAATTCTGAAACAAATGTAATTAAGCCTTAGCATCTGTTAACTGTTAATTCTGGGCAAAGGTTTTTAACAATCTTTAAAATTCTCTGCATGAAAAGTTTCATAACAGCAAAAACAAAATAACACTTCCTATACAAAGCATACTAGGAAAACGTTTGTTCTCTGTGACCCAGAGGTTTTAGGAGGGGGCAAGAGCCCTTGAAGAACTGATGAAAATGTTCTAGTCATTACTAATTGCAGTCTCACCCTTCTTTGCTCTTCTAGAGCCAGGAGCCAAGCTGAAGAGGGAGAGAACTCCTACAAGAACCCACCCACCTGCTGGAAGGACTAGAGAGGCTGGGAGAGGCCCAAATGGCTCAAGAACTCACTGGGTCTGGGAAAACTCACTGCCATGTAGTAGTTTTTAATGCACAGCTACCTAGTTTCCCCTTGGCTGGAAAAGATGTTGCAAATTCATTATGACCATGAGGGCAGCATTAAGGGAATTTTAAATTGTTATTGCATTTTTGAACTCAAAAGCTACCTCACACATAAAATATGCAGCAAAGATATCAATGGAGGATCTAGGGCCTTGTTATGTAGGCTGGGCTTAAGGACCTTTCTAACGACTACTCCTGCTTTCTTATCTAATCATGTGGTAGAACTTCTCACTGACCCAAGTAAATAACCTGACTAGGCTAACTCTTTTATTATTTTTTTGAGACAGGGTCTCGCTATGTAGTTCAGGCTAGCCTCGAACTCCACAGTAATCCTTAACTCTTAACAGGAACAGCCAGGCTGAGTTACTAAGGACAGGCTGGTCCCACAAAGTGTGCTAAATAAGGGATTTATTTTCAAGTACAAGCATCTTTGAAACTAGAAGTGCAGCTCCCAATAGTGGGCAAAGATGACTCAAACCTGCTTATTTATATCTGGAAAGGGATTTCCACTGTCCGCATCTCCCCAAGTACAAGCCGGGAATCAAAACACATCACCAAGTCTCCCAAGGAATGCAGCTCTACTGCTTCAGGAGGCAGCTTATCCACACCCTGGCGTGTGCTCAGTAACCTAGATAAGAGCAAACTGCCCCAAACATCTTGGAAAAAATTCTGGAAAAGAAGAACTTTCCCGAATTTCATTATAGATCATTAAACCTTCCACTTAAGACAAGGAATCCACCTATTTAAAGAAGCTTTGAATTTTGCACAAGCCCTATGATTGGGATCAATGAGACAAAAGACAGCAGAACAAGGCCCCCAGTGCCTCAAAGGATCTCTCATGACTGAGGAAAATGGGTGACACTGGGTGTGCAGAGAGCTGAGGTCAAGTCCATCTCTGTCCTCAGGCAATAATAGGGCCTTTTCCTAAAAAAACATAAGAGAAACTGGTTTTTAAAAATAATTCCACAAGCACCTACCTTGGGCCTTCAGAATAGCAGCTTTTCCCCGGCCAGCGCCTGAGCCTTGGTTTTTATTTTTCATGCTCTTTAACATGGGTGCATTTTTCAGCATGTCAGGCAGAATCAGAAAGCGGATCTTGCTGCCTCGGATGTATACCTGCTCCAGCTGTGCCACTCGGCCATCTCTGTACGTGACTGTGATGTTGGACATCTGAAAGGGAAGCACCACTTATCAGTAAGGGTCAATAGTACCAGCGAAGGACAGTGCTACACAAAGAGGGAACCTTGGCTAGTGGGAAAAGGAAACCTAGAAATGCAAAAACTGACATGATAACAGCAAAGAATGAGGCAAAAACATGAACCAGCTCAACAGCAGTTGGCACTTACTGTGTGCACCAGGGACTATGCTAAGCACCTTATATAACTGCCTAACACCTCCAGGGTACATGTTCATTCTCTCACTTTTTCAAATTAAAAACACTCACAAAAGCAAACCAAGCCAAATCAAACCACCACCACCAACAACAAAAAACAACCCATGAAGGCACATGGCCAACGTCAAACAACTGGAATGTGGAAGATTCCAGATGAGAAACAGCTCGCCTGACCCCAGAGCCCTAAATCTGCTGGGTCAGCACATGCAGAGTTGTTAACAGGACAAACTCTAACAGAGATGGTTCCAAAGTGCTTGTCCAAACCACGTCCTTGCCTGTTTCTCCCTGACAGTCAGCACACAAAGATACCATGAAAGTCAGGAGTGTGGCTAGATGTGGTTCTAACTCTCCCACAGAGTTCATTCTAGAAGGCTGATGACAAGGAACTGGGGAGCAAAGGCAGCGCTGCCTGCTCCCCGGGCCTGCAAGAGCTTACACAGGGCCAAGAGAAAGCACTCGGGAACATTTAAGATGCAAGGATTTGAGTATGGAATTGTGACCCAGGACAGAGCTCTCACTCCAGAGACTTCAGCAGGTCATTTAAGTTTATGATGAAGGGCTGACCGGGTTAAGAGAGTACTCTGGGAAGAAAAATGTGGCAACACAGGTGAGACAGAGGGACTAAGCGAAGTGGGCTAGAAGTAACTGCTGGGAATGGGAAAGTGACACAAATTTGCCAGTGCCACAATCCATAGGTACTATGTTTACTGTAAGAAGCAGTTTGTCTGATGAGTGGTCTGGATGGCAGAGGGGGGCTACATTTAACACGGTCAAGTCCACAGTGCAGAGATGTGCTACCTTTTGTTTCTGTTGCCATCTCACATTCACCTGCCCTTTTCTTCAAGTGCTAACTTACCAGGGGGTTTCTGTTGAACATCCAGAGTGAAGACAGACCAGCAATCCTCTGGACCAGTTACGGTGACCTTTGTAAATTCACCATAACTGATAACAAACAGCTGTATGCAGCATGGGTGCCATGAGCTCACCATTATGTCCCTGCTCCATTTGCATGACTGAAACGATTTCTAGAGCTTCAACCCACTGTCCTTATTATACTTTAGAGGGGAACAGAACTCCAGCTTTTCATTAACCTTCAGCAGCAGGCTCCACACCCCAGGTTCCTTAAATTTTTACAGTTTCTAAGTACTTGCTATCCTGTTCTTCCCTTAAAGAATACCATAACCTCTGGTAGCACAAATAAGCCCAGTTATGTGATGGTGTCCAAATGAAATCCGGCTCTAACCCTGTGTGTGTCTTCAGAATTCGCGTAGCCCCAGTCAGTTCTTTTCCCTGTAAGTAAGACAATGCAGCACAACAAAGCCAACATTCCCTGAGGGCTAACTACACAGCAGGCACTATTTCCACAGTAATTTTTATTTAATGAGACACTTAAGTCATTACGTTGGTCAAGCTGGGCTCAAACTTTTGACCTTTCTGCCTCAGCCTCCCAGAGTGGTGGGAATACAGATATGTACCATCACACCTAGTCCCACAGTAACTTATTTTATACCACAAAAGCCCATCAGAGATCCTTGCTGGAGAGATGAAGTGGCACAACCTCTCAGAGGCAAATCCGTCCCTGGAAGGCTCATATCCTTACTGAAGGCCATACTACCCCTATGAGGCCTGCCTGGGATTTGAACTCAGGTCTATCTGACTATAACAGCACACTCTTAACCATTGCCAAAAGACTAATACTTACTTCCAAGAAATGCTGTCTCAGTTGCTCGACATAATAGGACTGTCAAATCTGACTGACAGTTAAAATGTCTATTTGGTGGCTGTGCTACTGCTAAGCCACATCACCTCCAGCACATACTGGTACATCTCATTCCTTACTGTCACAATCCTCTCGCCCAGTTTTGAGAATCTCAGAAAGAAGCTGTCATGTAGGCCCAACAAGACAACCTAGGTGCTTTCACACTTAGCCCATGTCCTGGCTAAACAGGGAATCCCAGCATCACCTGAATCCTACTCCGGCAGCTCACTACTGCCCTCATGCTTTCTGCAGCACCAGAGGGAGAAATGGCTTTGTGGTCCTACAGTCCTGCTGTCTGCCCTCCAGAGTGCTAAAAATAAGCCCATAATGTGCTTGATTCACAAAGCCAAAGGCAAGTGTTCAGTGGCCTAGGTTTTAATAAAAGGCAGGAAACCAAGCTTAATCAACTTTCCTAATAACCATAGTGAAACGCAGACAGCATAAGCCAGGTACCTAACTGAAATGACAACTTGGGGCCAAGGGAAAAAAGCTAGGTACAGGACTGGGAAGTCACATTGGGGTACTTGTTTTCACTCATGGTTCCTGGCTCATAATTTCCCCTTCAAGGCAAACCATAGACACTTATCTTCTTTGCATTTCTGTTCTAAGAGCTGACTATAAAGAAATTCTATGATCTGCCTTGTCTGATAGATCATAAGGCCCTCATGTCTGAGTATATCTTTGCTTCATACACAGCAGGAAGGAATGCTGCTCAGAAAGACCAAGAAAAATCTGAACAGAAAGACTTCACTCAGTTTCCCCATCTATTAGCATTGAAAATAACCTTTTTGTTCAATTACCTTTCTACATGATTGTCCATGCCTTTTTGGGGGCAGCGCCTGGGGGTGGTCTTTGTCTTCAAATCCAAAAGGACAAGGTTTGATGAGCTTCCAGATGGCTGAACATGGAGACTCCAGGAGGGCACACCCCCCAAAAAGCTCCATGCCTTGCCCTATGCATTTCTTCATCCATGTTCTTTGTAATGTCTTTTATCACAGGCCAGTAAACCTCAGTTTCCCCTGAATTCTGTGAGCTGCTTGAACAAATTAGTCAAGGGCACAGTGCAATCCCAATCTATAGCTGGTTGGTCTCCAATAGGTGAAACAATCTAGGGCATGCAACTGGCATCTAAAGGAGAGGGACAGTCTTGGGGACTGAGCCCCTCCCCTTGGGAGACCTGACAACATCTCCACAGTGTCAGAATGGAATTAAATTAGGGGACACAGAGCAGGTGAACACTGAAGAACTGACACCTTACTTACTGTGTGAGAAAAATTCCTAAAAGCTGGTGTCAGAAGTTGTGAGAGTACAATAGGAAAGACTGAGGGTTGGTTTTTCCTTCAGAGGAGGCCTCCTGACCACCACATTTAAAATGTACATTCTTCAGGACAATGTCACACGCAATACACTTTAGATTCCCATTTAGTTGCCACTGATTTAATACAAATATCAACTGAATTGTCTGATTGGTTGATCATTTTTTATGCCTAAATCTTATAATCTGAATAACTACTTTCAACATATTAACTAATATTAATTTCCCATTTCTTTCTTTTAAATGTCTGTATAATTTTTATCCTTTTTTTGTTTTAAAATAAATAAATAAATAAATAAATAAATAAATAAATATCAGCTGGTGCCATCTACCTATCTCTGCTCTTAGGAAATGCAATAAAAGTATTATAGAGGTGAGGCAGGATTGCTACAAGTTCAAGGTCAGCCTGGACTACATAGTGAGACCTTGTCTCAAAAATAAGTAAACAAACAAATAAAAGAAGGAAGACCAAGTATTATGGGATAAAGGAATGTGATGAATGTAATTCACTGTAAAACAGCTCTAAAAATGTATATAGTTTAAAAACTGCTTTTTCTTCAATCTAAAAGTCTAGGTATATAAAGAAATTCAATGACACTGCATTCAGAAATTTAACTGTCTTGGTATTAGTTATAAGTAGTTCTTAAAATTTTTTTGTTATTTTACTAAACCAATTATGAGCAAACTTTTTTTGTTTTCACTTTTGCAAGCCAGAATACTAAACTCCACCCAGACACCATTTTTCTATAAATGGCTATACTAAAGCTAAGAGACACAGTCCTTGCCCTGTCTTGCAGCTGCCATGTCAGGGAAGCCAGAAAAGATACAATACACTGGCCAGCCACGAACTGCATTTACCCCATCCCAACGCTCAGTACTGCTGGTTGCCTTTGAGAAGAACAATCTTCCAGGGTGCGATGTTATAAAAGAATTAGCTGCGAAACTGAATTTTGAGGAATCGGTGATAAAAAGCTGGTTTAAGAATCAGCGTATGAAATGAAAGAAAAATTAGCTAAAAGCAAAGCTAGCTTCATCACCCCAAACATTCACACAGCACTCTTCAGAAAACGAGGAGGAGGCTATAGGGAGCCACTGAAGCTAGAGATTGATCACATACATGTAGGGCTAAAGCAAGGCCAGCCCAGAAAAAACAGAGACAAGCTATGTAATCAAGTTGTTCCAGCACCAAAAAGGAAAGGGGCCCAGGCCTGCCAAGCAATGGGTTGCTAGGCAGAGGGGCTGAAATTGACATTATCTTTCCCAGTATATAAATAAAGGTGATACAGTGGTTGAGCAGTTCCTTTCCTCCCATCAGGAGGATAAGGGAGGGGAGGGACACAAACTCTTCCAGTGGCATATGTTCAATGCATTTACAGAAACAAAACAATCTATACCTTTACTGACACTGGAGCAAAGAATGCTTTAGCAGTCTTATTTTATTTATAATTTTAGATATTCTTACTATTTACTAATTTGTATGTCTGACTATTAATAAAGTCTTTTTTTTCCTGCATTGTTGAGAATTGAATCCAGGTACTCTAACAATTAAATTCCCAACCCAATGCAATTTATATATTTTTTCTCTGTGAGTTATCCATTTTATGACTCTGTCCATTTAAAATTGGGAAAGTAACATTCTCAACTTATAAAATCTATACATCAAATAAATATAATAACTTTTACTATAAAAATAAATTATGTGATGTCCTATATATTTGAATATTGACCACATTTGGGTCAGAAGACTCCTAAGAACCTATGAAGGAACTTTGGGGAACAATTCACAGAATTATAATAAAATCTACAGTATAAGACTTGGTATCCAGATGCTGGAATATAGCAAGATGAGGAAGAGAAGGAGGAGGAAAATGGGTCCCTGGAACCCAGGAAGGATCCAAAGAGAGAAGTGAAATTCATGGAGAGAGCTAACAGAAAGACTTCAATGAAGAGGAGGTAGCAGGTGGCACTTTTTCCCTGAGCCCTGACTTACTTGTGTGGAAGGAGCAGCCTGAACCTGTAGACACAAGGTGGCTACTGATGACCTCAGAGGCCTCCATGGAGAAACATTATCAGTGGGATGGAGCAGTGGATTCATCAGACTCCAGAGGCTGTTTTACAGTTATTTGAGTTCAGATGTCTGCCAGGAGAGGGTGATTGGCTGGTAGCCATCTTGGAGAGGGGCCAACTGTGCTTGGCCTCAGAACATCTGTGGGTGGCTCCACCTTATAGCTCCCAGTGTCAGGGTGAGGCAGAACTGAGTTCAAACTGGCAGGAGGATAGGAGGTCGAGTTCAAGCCAGTAGGAGGCACCTTGAGTGTTACAGGCTGAACGAACTGGGATCCAGTCTCACAGCCAGAGACCAGCCTGAATTTCAGTAGAAATAAAGGTACAGGCTTGCTGGGATTATCTACCACCCCACCATAAATCTACAGCTAGCTTGCTGGGATTAATCACACAGATCTGACACTGCCCATGTTGTTTACTGGTGACAGCAGAGAAGTCATATACCTTGAAGTGGACATCTCTGCCCCTTATTTTTTTTTTTCTTTTCTTTTTTTTCCCTTGACTGGTCTTGTTTTTATATGAGTGTGAACACGGTATCTAGTTTTTTGCTGTTGTTATTCTGTTCTTCTTCTTACTGCTTCCTTGTCTCTTTCCCTCCTGTCTTCTTAACCAGTTTCCCAAAATGTATGTAATCTTCTTTTCTCCAACGGCCTTGCTTCTAATCTTTTCCTCTTCTATTTCTCTGCTCCCCTTCTTCCCCATCCCTTTTAAACTTTCTCCCCTGACGGTAAAATCTCCATCTTGAGGGCTTATTTACTATATACAATTTTCTGATTTGTTTTATAATCTGTTATATAACCACAAATCTAGTTCATTTGGTTAAAGGATGGCAAATTAATAGTCAACACAGTTTGTCATCTTCTGGCTATGTTTGCTGTCTGTACTACTGTAGCCAAGGTGACATAATTCTTTTATTTTGTTTGTTTTTTGGTACTAGGGATTGAACTCACTACCTTGTGCTTGTCAGGCAGGTGCTTGTACCACTGAGCTAAACCTTAGGCCCAACATAATTCTTTTAATCAGTTGTTCTTTTTGGTATGCCAAGATTGAGAGTGGCTAAGGAACATAAAAATACTATAGGCCAGGGCTGGGGATTTAGGCTCAGTGGCTTAACTGCCTGCCTGGCAAGTGCAAGGTCGTGAGTTCGATCCTCAGTACCCCACCCCCCGCCAGAAACACAACTATAGGCCAGTGTCAAAGAACCAGAGGTTAGGCCAAATAGGGAACAACTTCTCATCCCAAATAAATTAAAGAGGCAGGATCTTATGACAGACTCAAAACCCCAAAGCTAGGTTATCTGGAATACATCTCTGACAAGTAGTCATTTCCTGAGGGTCTAAATACTAGCAATAAAGCTAGTACTGATATAAGCAATTTACAAACAACCCGGGAATTAAACAAAAGAAAGAGAGAGAGAGACAGAGAGAGAGAGAGAAAGAGAGAGAGAAGACCCTTAAGCAAGACGCAATTCCAGCTCACCAAAGGCAAACCCAAGGGGCAAAGAGGTAGAGTAATTCTAAAGCCACTCACCTGAAGTCTCTGAATTGCTAACAGCAGAAGTAACAAAGCAGATTAATAAGACTTTACAAAAAAATCAAATCAGAAATAATATCTCAGATAACTATAGAGATGGTGACCATAATTAAAGACACCCTTGGTGATTCTACAGCAGGCACAGATTAAAAAAGAAAAAAAAAAAAGAGAGAAATTTAGGAAAATGATGAAAACCACAAATGCCCAACATACTAAAGAAATAGAAACCATGAAACAGATTCAAACAGATATCCAGGAGATTAAAAAATTCCACTGAAAAAATATACAGTAGAATGAGCCAATGTGAGGATAGAATCTCAAACACAAGCTGAATGTGGTGGCACATACATGTAATCCCAGCACTCAGGAGGCTAAGGCAGGTGGATCACTGCAAGTTCAAGACCAGCTTGAACTGCACAAAGAAATCCTGTCTCAAAAATAAATAAATAGGGGCTGGGGGTTTAGCTCAGTGGCCTAAGTGCCTGCTTGGCAAACATGAGGTCATGCGTTTGATCCCCGGCACCAAATAAATAAATAAATAAATAAAAATGTTAAAAATCTCAGGCCGTGATTTAGTTCAGTGACATAAGCATCTGCCTGGCAAGCGCAAAGGTTGAGAGTTCTATCCAAAAAAAAAAAAAAAAATCAAATCTCAGATATAGAGGAAAGGACTATAGATAGCAATCATGAAAAGTAGTTCTTAAAAACAGGAAGGGACCATGGAAATCAATCCAACAGCTGCTACATGATACAAAGAATAATACTGATAGGTATCAATGAAAAAGCAGGGTTCAGTACAAATAACATAAAAAACCTGATCAGAGAAATCAAGGCAGAAAATTTACCAAGCAAAGAAAAAGAATTTGACATACAGATACATAAGGCATCTTACAATTCCAATTAGCCATAATAATAATAATAAAACAACACCAAGGCATAAAATAGTCAAAATTCCAGAAATTTAACACAATAACAGAATACTAAAAGCTGTTAGAGAAAGGAAACAAACCATCTATAAAGGAAAGCCTATCAGAATCACAGCATACTTCTCAACACAAACTTCAAGTTAAGGAGAACTTGGAGTAAAGTATTTCAAGCTATAAAAGAAAACAACCTCCAGATCAATGCACCCTGCAAAACCATCTTTTAAAACTGATGGAGAAATAAGATACTACCATGACAAAGACAACCTAAGGAAAATGGTGACTACCAAAAAAGCACTCCAAAATGTTTTGAAGGACATTCTAGAAAGAGGTAACAAGGACTGCAACTCTATGAACACCAGGAGAATGAATTCATCAGGCAAGGCAAGCAATTAAAACAGAGGGAAAAAGAGGGGAACCAACAATAGGAAAATAACATGACAAGGGCAAGTCAGTATGTATCAGTTATAACCATCAATGTAAATGGTCTCAATTCATCAATCAAAAGAAACAGACCAACAGAATTAAGAAGCAAGATCCAACAGTAGGTCACATACAAGAAACATATTTGATGCAAAAAGAAAATCATAGACTTAAAGTCAAAGCACAGGAAACAATACTCCATACCACAGGAACCTTGACAAAAGGAAGAGTAGCTCCTTTATTTGCAGACAAGTTGGATTTCTCAAGCTAAGACAGATTAAGAGAAACAAATAGAGTCACTATATCCTTGTAAAGAGAACAATCCAAGGGGAAGAGATAACAGTCATAAAAAAATACATGGACCAGATACTGGTGTACCCAATAATATAAAACAAATATTACCAGACATGAAAAATCAAATAAGCACTTGTACAATTGTAATGGGAGACCACAATACCCCACTGTTATGAACAGATCAACTAGACAAAAAAATAAAAAATACTGAGACTGAACTAATCTTTAGAACTAATAGACAGTACAGGCATACAAAGTGCTCTATCCTACAACAAAATACAGATTTTTCTCAGCTGGACATAGAATGTTCTCCAAGAAAGACCACACACTAACTTAGAACATGCTTAAGTAAATGTAAAGGAACTGCAATTGTCCCATGCATATTATCAAACCATAGTGCAATGAAATTGGACATCAATGGCAATAGAAAGCATAAGAATTTCACAAACACATGGAAATTAAATAGCACCCTCCTGAACAACCAATGGGTCACAGATGAAATTAAAGAAGAAATTAGGCAGTTTCTACCGTTAAATGATAATGCCAATACAACATACTGGAACTTAAGGGACACAATGAAAGCTGTCCTTCAAGGGAAATTTATAGTGATGAATTCTTTTCTCAGAAAAACAGAGCAAGCCCAAATAATCTAATATGGAACCTTAAACTTTTAGAAAAGTAAGAGCAGATCAAGCCCAAAGTTCATGCCAGGGAGGAAATTATAAACATCAGAGCAGAAATGCAATGGAGACTGAGAAAACAATACAAAGATCGATGAATCCAAGAGTTGTTTTTTTGAAAAATTACATAAAACTGATAAACCCTTAGCCAACCTTATCAAAAAAAGGGAAGACAAGACTCAAATCCATGCAATTAGGAATGAAAAGGGTGAAATCACAACAGATCCTGCAGAAATCCAGAAGATCATCAATACCTACTTTGGGAATCTGATGATAAGATGATAAGATGGAAAACACAGACAAAATGGACAGATTCCTAGATATATAAGAATTACCAAAGCTGAATCAAGAAGATATAAAAATTCCAAATAAACCATTATCAGTCAATGAAATCAAAGACATAATTAAAAAGCTACCAGCAAAGCAAAGTCTAGGGTCTGATGGATTCACTGCTGAATTCTACAAGAAATTTAGAGAAAACCCAATGCTGCTATTTTTCAAACTCTTTAATGAAATTGAAATGGGAAGCAATACTCCTAAATTCATTCCTGGAAGCAAGCATCACTCTGATATCTAAACCAGAGAAGGATCCAACCAAAAAAGAGAAAGATAGGCCAATCTTCCTGATGAATATAGACTCAAAAATCTTCAACAAGATACTGGCAAACAGAATGCAGTAAATCATCAAGAAGATTATACATCACAACCAAGTAGGACTCATCCTAAGGATGCAAATCAATAAATATCATACAGCACATTAACAGACAAAGTCATATGGTCACCTCAAGAGATGCAGAAAAAGCATTTGACAAAGTTCAACATCATTCATGATAAAAAAAAAAGTGCAGAAAATTGGAATAGATGGTCTTTATCTCAATCTGATAAAAATTATCTACGACAAACCAACAGCCAACATCATACTAAATGGATAAAAACTTAAAAGTTGTTACTCTAAAAACAGGAACCAAAAAAAAGAAAAAAAACCGAGAAACAAGACAAAGATGTCTATTACCACCACTCTTATTCAATACACTTCTGGAAACATTAACCAGAGCCATTAGACAAGAGAAAGAAAAGAATAGGAAAGGAAGGTGTTAAATTATCATATGCAAATGACAGGATAGTCTACATGGAAGACACTCAAAACTCCACCAAAAGTCTCCTAGGTTTAATAATCAAATTCAGTAACATAGTTTAATACAGAGTCAACATTCAGGCTGGATGTGGTGGTGCACTCCTGTAATTCCAGCACTTGGGAGGCTGAGCCAGGAGGACTGTTGCAAATTGAAGTCCAGCCTGGGCTACGAAGTGAGCCGAAGGCCAGCCTGACCTACACAGCAAGACCCTGTCACAAACGAACAAACAAACAAAGTCAACACTTAAAAATCAATACCATTCCTGTATACAAATAACAAATTCAAAAACAAATTTACAGAAAAAGTCATTAGAGAGGTCATTCATGGACTTGGGGGGACAGAGAACAATGCTGCACTAGCAAACAAGCCCAATCTGGGAACCAGCACCATGCACGGGCTGCTGCAGGACTGGGAACAACTAGACCCAACCCCCTTCCAGCATGAGGGCTGGCAAACAAGAAGTACCAATCCACCCCATCCCCCAAGCAACTGGCTTATCTGGAGAAACACAGGCTGTGATGATAGCTATCGAGGTGAAATGCAACTGGATGCCTGTGATGCTTTGGTGTTTCACTGACCTTGCAGGCCTAGGGCCAGGTCTGATGGTTGGTTTAGAGGATATCAGTTCGCAGGGTGGCCTCTGCAGGGGGGATCCTCCTTCTGAAGGTGGTAGCTGTTGTTGATTCCCTATGGTCTTGTTTTGAGGTCTCATATCATTTCCATTGTTTTGTTGGGTTGGATTTTATTCTCTTTTATTTTGTTTATGTTAAATTTGAGAGCAGGAGAAGCTATTTCAAGGACGGCAAGATGTATTATGGTAGCAATTTTAGATTTACTATTGGCTTGTTTTGAAATCCTTTATTGTATTCATTGTTTTGTTTTTATTGTTTCTATTCTATTCTGTTCTGTTTGATTTTTACTATGTTGGAAGCTATCTGCAGCTATTTTGAAGACATCAAAAGGCATTAGGGTAACTATTGTTGATTTTGTAATGTTTTAAGTCCTTTATCTCTTATGCTGGTTTGTTTTGATTGATTTTATTGTTTTATCCTCTTAAAAAAAGTTATTAGGGAAACAATACCTTTCACATGAGCATCCAAAGAATATGAAATACCTAGGAATCAATCTAATAAAGGAAACAAAAGATCTTTACACTGAAAACTCTAGTACTCTGAAAAAGGTGATAGAAAAGAATATCAGAAAATGGAAAGACAGCCTTTATTCTTGCATAGCAAGAACAAACATAGTGAAAATGGTCATACTTCCAGAAGTGTTACACAGATATAATACAATTCTGGTCCAAATGCCAACAGCATAATTCACAGAATTAAAGAAAACAATCCTAAAATTCATCTGGAAGAAACCTAGAATAGCAAAAACAATTCTAGGCAACAAAGGCAAGGCAGAGGGCATCACAATCCTAGACTTGAAATTATACTACTAAACTGCTGTGATGAAAACAGCACGGTACTGGCAAAAAACAAAAACAAATAAACAAAACAAAAAACAAAAACACCCCACCAGACACAAAGGTCAATGGAACAGACTAGAAGATGCCAACACAACTCCAGGCATATTGAATCACCTTATCTTTAACAACTTGCCAAGCCCTTCAAAGGAAGAAATATAGCCTCTTTAATAAATGGTGCTGCAAAAACTGGCTTTCCATTAGCCCAAGGTAGAGACCCATAGTCACCATGCACTAAACAAAAATCAAAATGGATCAAGATCTAAATATTTAAAACTGAAACACTAAATTTGCAGGAAGATAAAATAGGTAGAACTTTTGAAAGAGCATTGGTGCAGGCAAAGATTTCATGAGCAAAACCCTATCGCACAGTAACTATCATAAAGGATCAACAACTAGGATCTCATCCTTTTTTTTTGAGACAGAGTCTCACAATGTAGTTCAGACTGGCCTTGAACTCACAGCAATCCTCTTGCCTCTGGGATCTCATCTTACTAAAAAGCTTTGACACAGCAAGAGAAATCACCAACACAGTAGAGACAACCTACTATTACCACTGGGAAAGATTTTTGCCAGCTGTTCCTCAAAAGACTACTATCTAGAATAAAGAACTAAAAAAAAAAAAAAAAAATCAGATCCCTCCCAAATATAAAGACTCAACCCCAAAATGGGCATCTGAAACGACATTTCTCAGATGAAGAACTAGAAACAGCAAATAAATATATGAAATAATGTTAAACATCATTGGTCATTCAAGAGATGCAAATAAAAACACTGAGATTCCATCTCACTCCAGAAAGAATCACTGTTATCAACAAATTAACCAATAATAAATTCTATTAGGTGCTTGGGAAAGAAAGAAATGTTCTCCATTGTTGGTAGGAGTGTAGACTGGTGCAACTGCTGCGGAAAACAAATATGGAGAGCACTTAGCATGTACAAAGCTCTGGGTTTCATTCCCAACACTGCCTCACCATCCACACAAATCCTACCACACAATTTGTGTAAGCTAGCTCTAACTTCTTTTCAAAGTATTTATAGAGTCAACATCAAAAACCCAAAATATATGCAGGGAAAGTCCATGCCAATAGCGGTTGTATTTTTCAAATTTTTATAGTGTGCTAACCTACTTTTATAATAGAAAATCTTATTACAACTCAGTATCAAGGTGGTTTACAGGTGGGTACCTATAAACCCAGTAAACCTAGCTAGCTACTTGCGAGACTGAGGAAGGAAGATTGCAACTGTTAGGTCAACCAGGGCAAGTTAAAGACTCTGGCTTGAAACAAAACAAAAACAAACAAAAAAAGCGAACCAACCAACCAACCAACCAACCACTACCACCATAAGCCCCAACATCAAATGTCAAAAACTAAACTCCATGTACTGTCTGGTATAGAACAAGCAGGAAAAGTGTTAGGAGGATGCCCTCATTTCCAAAGGGCTGAGTGACAGGCCAGGAAGGAAAGCCAGCAGAGGGTACTGCAGGAGCCCTGGGCCTCACAGTCCCTGAGAATGAAGAGCTCAGTGTTCACCTGCAGTCAGTTTAGCTCTACAGAGTCTGCTGGGTTTTTAGTCAATGTGCTTAGATTGTGATAGACTCGGCAAAGCCTTGTCATCTTGACTCAGGTTATGTCCTTGAAACACTCTTATGTTGAAGTCCTAACTGCCAGTACCTCAGAATGCCAGCACATTTAGAGAATCTTTACAATCAAGTTAAAAATAGATCATTATACAATATGACTGGTGTACCTGTAAGAGATTTGGACAGAGATGTTACAGAGGGAAGACAGAGATGCTATAGACATGTGGAGGGGCTGGAACACATTCTCCTTCTTCATGGCCCTCAGAAGGAACCTACCCTACCAACACACTGAATTGAATCTCAGTCTTCAGAAACGTGAGACAACAGATTTTCACTGTTTATGCCACTGAGTCCGTAGAATGTTGATTCTGCAGCCCTACCAAGTTTATACAGGGAGGGAGGCAGGTGACTGGCCCCACCAGCAGTCTAGCACTCGATACACATCTAATCATTTCCTCCCTACTGTGGGTTATAGCCAAGGTGCTATTTTTATCCCTAATTTAGAGAAAACAGAGGGTGAGGGAAGTATAAAGTTCATCCCAAATAACATTAGGTGGCACACTACAAACCTAATTCTCAGTCTTTCTAATGCCAAGGTCTGTGCACTTTGCATTATGTGTGCTGGGGTCTGAGACCACCATGGTTTTCTTGGTCAGACACGTATACACGTTCATTATAGATGGGATGCCTCAGACCTTGAGACCCATGAGGTAAGCTTATGAGGTAAGTAATCCAAATAAATTAGGTACTTGAATAAATACATAAAGTATTACTATCCAGGCCAGGTGTGGTGGCACACACCTGTAACCTCAGTAACCTAGGAGGCTGAGGCAGGAAAATTATAAGTTTGAGCCCAGCCCGGGCAACTTAACAAGATCCTGCCTCAAAATAAACTACATTATACTACAGTACACTACACTGCATTAAAGAGAGCCGGGGAGGATGTCTTAAACCAGAAGCCTGAATCTATGAAAGTGGTTACTTTACAAAGGCAAAGAATACTACAGAGCAGATCTTTACACCACAAAGCCACTTCCCCGGGCCCTTCTGCAGAAGGAGATCTGGTAATACAGACCTCCAGAAAGCTCACCCAACCATCTCTACAGTACTGACACTAATGAGATAAATCTGAGTCACCAGATACTTCCCTCCTTGCATGCCAGGGAACTGTCTGAGCTCAAAAAAAAATTTATGCTCAAAGCTATAGGGAAATCACGAATAAATGAACCCTGTCAAACAACAGGACCTCTTTCTCAGTGTGACCCTGGACAAGGTACTTGACTTCTCCAACCTGTGTTCTCAGCTGAAAAACAGTAATGGGTACTATATGTTGAACCCTTCTACTGGCTGAAGCACTGAACTACTGCTACACACACATAACTAATCTGATCTTTACAACAATCCCAGGACATGGGTGTATCTCTGTGGCAGTCTTGCAAGCATACTGCTTAGATCTCCCCCTAGGCAACAGGATATGAGGCCTACAGAAAGCTGACAGACTTCAGCTGCCACCTTTGGAGTCTATCACAGTACTCACCCTTGAGGCTGCTCTCCAAAGCTACCAGCCAATGACTGACCAGAGTGGGAGTGCTACAGCCAGGCTATTTCTGCCCATGCTACACTCTTCAGAGGGGCAACCTTTGTCTGGCTGAGATTTCCTCAGAGCTATGATGTAGTGTGAGGCTCTTCCTGCTCAATCCTCTTTCCTTTCCACAGTCAGATGCATCCCAGTGCTCCCACCTACTCTGGCTCTCTTGCTCTGTTATCTTTTTGGGTCATTTTCCTAATAAATCTCTTGCATATTTAATTCTGAACCAGCACCTGCATCTTAAGAGTACCAAAATACACCACCCCTATTTTACTGAAGAAGAAAATAAGGTGATTCATACACCTAAAATAATTAGGACTCAAACACATCTTTCTCTCATTCCAGAGCCCAATTTCTTAACCAACTATTTAAAGAACAAGGAATATGTGCTGATACACTTTGTAAATTAATACCACAAAAATTCACCTAACTATACAGAAGTAGTGCTACTTTATCTCAGAAAGTCGCTCCATCGTCAGCAGAGTAACACTGTAGATGAGTCCTTTAATCTCGTTTTCTTACTTTATTTTTGTGGCACTGGGGAATGAACTCAAGTTCGCATGCATGCTAGGCAAGCACTCTACACTGAGCTACAGCCCCAGCACATCTATTCATTTTTTATGGATTGCAAGATTACTGATAACCCTACTCAGCTCACAGAATAATCAAAATGAGATTCTCCTTCAAGAAAAAAAAGGGCAAATATGTTAACTGATGATTCTACTAGCTGCAGAGCATGTGTAAGTGCATAATAGCACTTCAAAGGGAACAGACTCACTTCTCTCAAATAGACTCCTAATATGATAATGTGATAGAGAAAAACTAAAGATACAGTCTAATATACTAAGTCCTCAATTTATGAATGAGTTTTATTCCAGGAGAACATGTGTAAGTTGGATTCGTTTCTAGGTCCAAAGTGAATCTTGTATAGTACACCTGGTAGTTTGCAACTTGAATGTTTGTTAAGTTGGGGACTTACTGTAAATGGCTTTTCTGCTTTAAGATTGTCTCTGATTTGTGCACAACATCCCAGAACCTGTTAAGAGTGTCTGGCACACATTAGGCTTTCATTTAACAACTGCTAAATGAGGACAACTTCATAAAGCTCTCCCATTAGCACCTCTCTGTTGAGCGACTAACCAGAAATCCCCCACATCCTCAGGTGCAAAACTGAGTGAGTACCTGGCAATTCATGTTGTCTTCTGCTTCAATGAGCTTGCCCCGATATACTTCACCAGTGTTTGTCTCACATGTTACAATGTGGCCCTCCGCCTCATGCAGGACTTTAATCGGCACACCAATAGACATCCTGACAGGGTGAGAGTTCTGTAGTAAGAGAAACAAAAATCAGTTTATCGTTGAGAGACCTGAAAAAGCTTGGCGTTCCAGAAAACTTTACAAAGATGAGTCAAACAAAAACTTAACATTCCCTAGGTGTGGTGATCTCAGCACCTGGAGGTTAAGGCAAGAGGATTGCTGTTAGTTCAAAGCCAGCCTGGGCTACACAGTGAGTTCAAGGCCAGCCTAAACTACACAGTGAGACTCTGACTGAAAAACAAAAGCAAGAAAAACTTAAAATGCCAAAGTTTTATTTTCTATAGAAAAGTCATTTCCTGACTTGGAAAATCCTATATGGTAAAATATGCAAAATTTGATGTGGGAAGGATAGTAGGCTGAACAGAGGGGAACACTAACAGGAAAGAAAAATGTCCCCATCTCCCCTCCACTATATGTCCCTTTATCAAAACCATTAACCAACCTGGTTTGTATGTTGCATGGGAGGGACTGGAACACATTTGCCAACCCAGTTGTGGGATACTCCAGTTTGAGAATCATGATATACATTTGAACTGTAGTTACTATCTATATATAGCTATTTAAATTAAACAAAATAAAAAATCTAATTCTCCGTCACACTGGCCATATTCCAAGCTCAACGACTACACGTGACTAGTGGATATGGTACTAAGTGATGTAGAGCCTGACCAAATGACCCAGACACATCTAGGAAGAGGTCGTTTTCAAATGAAGCCCTCTGACCCTCCACGTACTTTCCTACCAACGCTAAAAAGAAAATATCGAAATGTTCACACAATCCAGGAAAGTGCCTGCCTTATAGTTTTAAAAGGCTCTTCATTCTAAAGAGATAGCTGACTCAAGATTGGAACATATTACACGTGCATGAGACAAAGAAGAACGAAGATGAGGTTGGCAAAGACAGGCTTCCTTGACGAGGGTCCACAGCTTTCAGCTTTAGAATTCTGCGCTTTAAGCAGAAGACAGCAGGAGCTACCGCAGGATTATAGGTAAGGATATAATCAGTGAAAACGTAGAAGCGTGTACAAAATGAATAAAACATGCAGTTTAAAAGTAGAGAAACTTATAATTCCTGCAGTGTGGAAAGCACTAGATCACTGCCAGAAAGGAGACTGAGGGCAGAAATGCAAAGAACGCCATAAAGGATGACCCAGTTAGAGCTTCTGGAAAAGTAGTAGTTATACAAAAATAATTTCAAGATTATTGCCGGAATGTTTAGAAAAACAGTGACCTGGAGAGGTACAGAAAGTGAAAGCCATACACTTTTGGGGAAAGCTAATGAGTGTTAAAGCGCTAGTGAGGCGAAGCCAAGGTTTGGGTGGCCCCGGCTTCACCTTTTCTTCCCTCCCCAGTCTCCTGGACTCCACAGAAGCGAGGCCTTCTCTAGACTCACGAGTGCCTCGGCCTTCCCTGGCCCACCTGAAGTCTTTTTTCACACGCGGCAGTCTCCTATTCCTCCTCCTCTTCAGCGCGAGCAACTAACACAGGAGACACCGAGAAGGCGTGCAGAAGTCGAATGGCGTACCCCGCGCTCCCAGAATACCACGCGTTCCCAAAATGCTGTGCGCAGCGCTCATCCCTTTCCTTTCCCCAGTAGTAAACGCAGTCTGATAGCCACTTCCTCCTCATTCCGCCGGGTGGGAAACAAGGGCTCTGGTATTATAGTTCCGGAACGGGAAGGGAAGAGGTGCTGATGACCTGGGGGCCACTGGAAACACTGACCTTTGGGCCGGTTTGGGAGCTCGGGGGCTCGCCCTGTCAAGCAACTCATATCAAGGACGGGCTGGGGGATCTGGCAGGCGGGGATCTGGGACCTGGGCCTTCTGATCAGAAGCAGCAAGAAGTGGGGAGAAAGGGATGGAACCTCCCATCGCAATTTAACCTTTGAATCCCATCACCTCCAGGTAAGGGGCTCCCTCAGCGAGGCGAGGTAACTCATCCTATAGATAGGGAAACAGGTGTGGAGGAAACTGGCCAGGGGCTATCCCTAAAGGGAGTCGGAAAAGGGTTGCTTGGAGCCTCCGTGAGGCATTGGCGGGATCAGAACTAACAGTTGAAGCTGCAAACGTCCGGGCCGGGCAGAGGAGGAGCTGGTAAAGGGGCAGAGTCTCTGAGGACCCAGGGTTCGCTCTACGCTGGGTCTCCGGGGCGGGACTCGAGGAAGGGGCGGGGTTCTGGGGACTACGTCGAGGAAGGGCCTGCGCGTCAGCGCCGAGGAGCGGATCCGCCAAAAGCCGAGACTCCAAATGGCCGGGGCGGGCTTAAATCGGAAGGCTGGGGCCTCTAGACACTGAAGTCTGAGCAGGGGAGAGGCGGAGCCAATCAAGGGGGCGGGGCCTCTGCTTCTGAAACCTGGAAGGGGCGGGGCGGGGCGGGGCGGGGCTTGGGGTGGCCCATTTGTCGACTCGGGCAGAGCAACTGGACGCGCCCTGGTGGTGCTGCCGTATCAGCAAAAGTCGAAGGTGCAGCCGGGATCGGACCGGGGCCATGGGCGCCCCGCGCTGCCTGGGTCATGAGGACGGAGGCGGAGGCAGCGAGGGCGCAGCTCGATCCCGGTCAGTGTCTCTCAGAGGGCCCAGCCCTCATCTCGGGGACCGTATAGGACTCCGCCCTAGCTTAGGGCAGGGTCCGGCCGCGCGACCTTGGACTGACTGTCGCGACAGCCCAGGTTGTGAGCTTGGAGCGAAACCTGCCTAAGTGGACATTCCCGCCCTGGCTCCTTCCCCTAACCTGTTTTCATTTGGCATTTCCTGATATTCCTGGGAATGGGACCCCCGTCACAGCGGTCTCGAAGGAGGATCTGGGTGGCAGGGTCGCTGTCTTCCCCAGAAATTATTGGTCTTCCCCAGAAATTATTAGTCCCAGAATTATTCGTCACCTTGGGAGATCCCTGTGGAGCAGCTGAGGCCAAGAAAGGGAGGAAAACTGCCTGAGAGCACCCAGTCATGGGAGGGCCCTTTCCCCTGGCCCCCCAGACTCAGCATGGAGTCTTGCTGCAAGTTCTTCACTCTCCTGACTTCTTCCCTGAGAAAGACAGAGTCCCTTGCTCCCCCGAGTCCCAGAAATGGAGGAAGAGAGGCAGTTACTCTGGATCTTCTTTGGGGCAGAGACCAAGACTGACGTTAAGTCTTTGGCCTCGGTTTCCTTGTCCAAGAAGTAGGAGAAGGAGGAAGTCATGATACCTGTGCTGAGGCACGGAAATGATGTTAGTAAGCTGTAAGGTGAGGTGCCAGCTCATAGGAGAGGTCCACAGCACCTAAGGTGTCAGTGGGACCATGGCATCACACCCAGGCTGTGGTCTCTTTCGTGACTGCAGCATGGAATAGGTACTGATCCTCCAATTATCTAACATTGTGATGTTCGACAAGACACTTGCCTTTCTGAGCCTTGGTAGAGTGAATAATAGCTCCGATTTGTAGGGACCTTTTCTGTGAGGCAGGTGTGGGGCTAGATTGTTTATATGCCATGCCTCATTAAATCTCATTACAGCCTAGTGAAGTAGGTTATTGGTGTTATATGCAGTTTGGCAGAACAGCAGACCAAGACTGAGAGGGTTAAGTGTCCAGGGACAGCGGGTAGACAGCCACCAACTGTAGCCAGGCCAGGGCCTTCCAGGCAAACACTAGCTCTCTAGTGGGGTAGTCCCTTGGGTCCAGGGACCAACAACTGGCAGCTTTTGGGATTGGAAAGGTAGAGTTGTTATCAAGACAGGTGCCAAGGTCTTACCTATGGTTATCACCGCCCACGGGAACATCTCCACATGGGCTAACCTGCCCATGCCAAGATTGGGATGGCCATATGGGGATGTTTACCCTGTGGGGCCTTACGATCAAAGCATTCTAGGGCTCAGGGCAAGAAGAGGAGAGATGGCTGATTCTCTTGGTGCTCTAAAGAGCAATTGTCCTGCACACATTTTTAGCAGGGCATAAGGGAAGGCACGAACAGGGTCACAGCCCAGCAGAGGACGGCCCAGTAGTCAGTGCCAGAGGCCAGGCTACGGAGAAAGGAAAGATCCTCCAACAAAAGGCTGTAGTCCAGAAGCCTGGGACAAGAGGCACTGCAGTGACAAGTAGTGACAGGCATCTCAAGGGATGAGGCCTTTTTGAAAACTATTCACCAAGCACATCTGAATGTCTACTGTGAGCTAGGCATTGTGGCATAGGCTTGTCATCCCAGCACTTAAGAGGCTGAGACAGGAAGAGTACCTTAAGTTCAAGACCAGCCTGAGCTTCATAGCTGAGACTGTCTCAAAACAAAACAACACTGAATATGCGATGTGGGCTAAAGACTGGGGAGAGACAAATGTAGCCCTATATCAACCTACAGCCAGAGTTCTCGGTCTGCCTAGTGGGCAAAGCAGGTGTCACCTCAAGGACTTTAGTTTCAGAGGCTCTTAGAGAGAGATGGACTGGAGCATTTGAATGCTCAGAGATGGGAGACAACATTCTGGGCTAGATTATGCAAGAGCAAAAGCCTGAGAGTCATCAGCCTCAGGAGAGAAAAAAAAAAGGCCATTTATAGCCACAATGAGGGCTTCTGGATTGGGAAGACACCCACCATGATAGCGCCACACCCTGCAAAGACTCCACCCTGCCTGTTGTGGGGAACTACTTTAGAATATTACTTCCTGGAGATCCAGATTAGTCTTTGGTCACATTTGTGTGTCCAGAGCCTAACACATAGTAAGTGCTTAGTTAAATGAATTTTTGGGAAATGTGTTCAGACCATAGTACCTCCCTTAGTCTAGTGGTGAGACAGTGTCTTCTTTTGTCATTACTTTTGCTAAGCATGGGAGAGGCCCCCTCAATTCTCAAAAGGTATAGTCTGGAAAAAAAATTCACAGAAGAGATTTTAAACTAGGACTTGGATGGCAAGAACAGCAGGAGGAAGAGAAGTTACAGATAGAAGATATCATCCATGCAAAGGCCCTGGGGTAGAATGAGGGCTTCTGGGTTTACAGAGCAACTGGCACAGTTAAGAGCTGAGGTGAGTCTGGTGGGCTCAGGTTGAGCAGGGACCCTCAGGCCCTCATAAGAAGTGAGACCTTTATTTAAGAGCAGTGGGAAACTGGATGAGATTCCTTTGGCTGCTGTGCAGAGACAGAAGAGGGGTAGAATTCCAGAGAGGATAGGCAGGACTGAAATGATGGCAGTGGTAGGAAGCAAATGTGTAAATGCCTTGAAAGAAGAACTCGGGTTTCTTTTAGAGCGCCTGGGTAGGAAAGGAAATGAAGCCTCCGCTCAGCCAGTGCTCAGCACACCAGTTCCCACCCAGAGGAAAGGCTCACGTCAGCAGTGCAAAACGCTTAATGTATGCTGTTGTCCTGAATGCTCATGGCACACTGCCCGTCTACAGTGACCCATTTCACAGAGGAGGAGAGAGGCACAGAGAAGTCAGTGGGTTCAGCTAGCAGGTGGCCTGCCTTATCTATGCCCTGCTTTCTTCCTCCAGCTTCTTACACACCCTTGGAGGGGAGGAGCAGCCAGGCGCCATCACAGGGCCCTGCCACTTGGAAACATGCAACCTGCCCAGCAGGATGTAGACAAACTTGATGCAAAAGTTTGTGAGCTGAAGCATGAACTCAGGCCTGGAGGAATATACCTGAGGGACAGACCCTGGCCAGACTGGGATTGGGAAACACCCTGAGCCAGGCTCTGAAAACTGGGAAGGTTCCATATAGGACAGTAAAAGTTTGAGACTTGGACCAGGGCAGGAGGTCCAAAAGGGCAGCACAAACTCCCCAGCTGCTGAGTACCCCACGCCTGCAGGGGAGCAGTGGGGCTGGCTGGCCTGGCCTCCTGCCGTGGTTCTCTACAGAGCAGCCAGGCACACAGTCCGGGGAGAGGCCCCAGAGACCTTCAAGATGGGGAGACGGGCCGAGCTGGGATTTCAAGTACTGAGTAGGTGTCATAGTGAGCAGGAGTGGTGACCGGTACAGAGAAGTCCCTTGTGGTTTTTCAGAGTCTGAACTTTGTCCAGATTCCTGGGGTAGCAGAAGAAGAAGAAATGCAGGCCTCCTGCCGGCTTGCCCTGGCCTGAGGGCTTCAGCGCTTGCTGTTTGTTCCCTGTCTGCCTCACGCTCCCCATGCACCTTTCTGGGCACACTGCCACCATTTTCCCAGCCTGGGCTGCTGATTGTCTCTCTCGCTCTCTCTCTCTGTCTCTTGTTTTTTTAAAAAAATTTTATTAGTACAGTTTAGATATACGTAATAACATTCATCATAGGGAATTTGTACCCTTCATGGTATATCTTACTTCTCCTTTTTAGCCCTTTCCTCTCCCCTCTCTTTACCCCTCTTCCCCTCCTTATCCACAAAAATTTTGTTTCCATTTTTTCTTCTATTCTCTTTTTTTTTGTCCTTTCCTTCCTTTCTCACTCCTCCTTCCCTTGTTCCCCTTTTCATTTGAACATTTCCCAGTATTCATTTTACATTTTGATCTTTATTTACTTTTGGTTTCTCACACCAGACAAACACTGAAGTATTTAAACACATGTGCCCAACTTATTTCACTTAAGAGTGTGGTCCCAAGGTGCATCCATTTAGCCAGGAATGTCTCATTTATCCTTCTTTACAACAGAGTAATACTCTATCACAGGGGAAAACCCCCCACATCTTTATCCATTTATTGGTTGATGGGTACTTGGGTTGTTTCCATGATTTTGCTGTAATAAACTGTGCTGCTATAAACATGGTGCTTATTTCTTAATTTACTAGTTTTTACTGCCACCAGGACAGGGACCTCACTCACTCAACATGCCACTGCAGCACATGTTCCAGGCCCTTACTTGGAAAATATTTGTCAGTCCAGTGACCAAATCATGTCAAAGGTCTCTACTTCACAGATGGCCACACGGAGTTCAGTAAGAAGAAGTCATTTGCCCAACCCACAACCAGCCAATGGCAGAGCTGGGACCGGAACTCCCAGGTCAGGTCCTTTCTGTCCACCTCTGCCAAGGACAGACTGGAAGGTTGCCCAGCGACGGTGGTAATGGAGCTCCCAGGAATAGTCCACATGTATAGTTTGCATGGCAGCTCCTCCTTCTAGCTGGGGCCTTCACATGTTCATGGTTAAAGTTAGACAAACCTCCTGAAACCCCATGAACTTGAATCTGCTGTGAATGCGCCCATGTGTCAGCTTTGGTCTGAGAGCAGGGGGTAAGACAGCCCCTGTTCCTAACTCCTAAAAGAAGGGCCCTGAGGAAGAGGCGTGAGTATTTGAGTAGACCTTGTGGGTTGCCAGGCAGCCCTCAGAGAAGTGAGGACAGGAGCCAGCAGTGTCCAGGCAGAGGGAGCAGGTATGCAAAGATTCCTGGGTGTGAGAGATGGTGACAAGTACAGGTTCTATCTAGAGGGCAGTGAGAGCAGAAGATCTTGGGGCAGTAGCAATGGAGATATTGTCCTAAGAGAGAGGGGAACCAATCCACTGCGAGAATTTTGAGCAGGACAAACCTGCTCTGGCTGGTGTTTTGGGGAAGTCACTGGCAGTGTAAGGAGAATGAAGGACTGGGGAAGGCTCAGGAGTCCCAGCAGGATCTACGCAGACTGCAATGATGGTGTCTTCAGTGGGGTGGCAGTGACAGGTTCTGTACTGAAGGTTGAGACTGCCCTCTGTTTCCATGCAGGGGACTTTGTACAGCTGCCTGTGCCCATCATTCAGCAGCTCTACCACTGGGACTGTGGCCTAGCCTGCTCCAGGATGGTGCTGCAGTGAGTAGATGGGCCCAGGGCTGGGGGGCCCAGGCCTTCCCTATCCATACCACCTCCTGTGACCTGGGTGGGAGCCTTTATCGTGTAGCTATCTTCGGCTAAGGCTTGTAAGAGGACTAGCTTCCATGGGTCCTGTCCCATCTGCAAATGTGAATAAAGGGTGAACTAACTCATTCAGATCTCTACTCAGATAATGTCTGGGAGCTCAGAGGGCAGGGAAATCCTAGGGGCATAGGCCTGTCCCACACAGAAGCTCTGTGGCTGGAATAGGGTGACCTCCAGCTCCCATCCTCGGGCTCCTGAGAGGTTGCTGAGCTGGGGCCGCATGAATATTTATAGGAGCCATAGAGTTTCATGAAGGACAGAGCCTTCTGATTATTGGGGGCTCTGACAGTAGCAGTCAGGTCCATGGGTAGAAGGTGACCTGGCCCAGTTCCCCTCAAGAGCGAACTGACCTCCTCAGTTTGTCTGTCTGCAGGTACCTAGGCCAGCTGGACGATGGAGAGTTTGAGAGCGCCCTGCAGGAGCTGCGGCTGACCAGGAGCATCTGGACCATTGACCTTGCCTACCTGATGCGCCATTTTGGTGTGAGGCATCGCTTTTGTACCCAGACCTTGGGAGTGGACAAGGGCTACAAGAACCAGGTGAGCAGCCGGCCAGTGGGCCTTCTTACTTGGGGCCAAGAGAGGCATAGGTTGTCTAGTTGTAGTAGTTATAAGAGATCAAGGCCAGGGCATCCAAGTGGACCCAAAAGTGCAGAGATTGGAGCAGTGGTACACAGGCTATTAACAGGATTTACAAGCCAATCAGAGAGGTAACCTTGGTGTTCACCTGCTTGGAACATTAAGCATTGAGTTCTGGCTTCTGCCTGGCTTTCTGCATGCTCAGAGAGTATTCGGGGGAGCATCTGACGTTCTGCATTCTTTCTACCATCACCCAGCTCAAGGCAGGCCAAAGGCCTTAGGCCATGTAACTGATCTTACATGAGCATTGTTTTTTGTTGTTGTTGTTGTTTAAAGAGAAAAAGCAAAACAGAAAAAAGGGGAAGAAACAATACAGAATTTCAAAGAAAAAAAAATAGTAAGAAATCACTAGTTGATAAATTACATATTGTCTTCTAGATATAGTTGTTCAAGTTACAAAATTAAAGCATACAAGGTGGACATTCAAACAGTGAGGCTCCAAACAGTTCAACAATCCGACAAAAACTTAGCAACAATGCTTATCAATCCTACACACTTAAACATACATGCAGTTATACCCTTTAGGGTGCTTTCTTTTCCTCCTTTTGCTTTTCAAGTCCATTATCTGTTTAGTTATAGCTTGTTCAGTACCTTACTGATCTGTTCTGTTGTTACTTACTTTTTATTTATTTAAATTTTTTTATTATTTTGAAGGTAGCAAAATACAACAGAACAAGACGGAACAAAGCCAACTGAGACAGTGCAGTGAAACTGGTACAGAAACCCTCAACAGGTTACTGGCATAACAGTAATAGGTGCCATAGTATATCTCGTTATCTTCATAACAGTTGTTCTTTCAATCAGGTATAGCCAAATCAAAGGAAATACAGGACATTCTAGAACTTATCAAAATGGAACATTGAATAGAGCAATACCATTA